>JAQQSY010007813.1:0-10228 GCA_028646535.1 Procyon lotor | reverse complement strand
AAAAAAATAGGCTATTGGGAAAATTTTAGGGGCTAATATATTTAAATTCTTATATTTTAAAAAGTCTTGAAGCGGTGCCTGAGTGGCTCAGTCAGTTAAGCATCAGACTCTTCCTATCATCTCAGGTCCTGGTCTCAGGGTTGTGAGATGAAGCCCTATGTCCGGTTCTGTGCTCAGCACAGCGTCTGTTTGGGATTCTCTCCCTTTCCCTCTCCCTCCCCCTTTGCCCCTCTCCCCATTTGCTCTCTGTCTCTCTCTCAAATAAATAAATAAAATCTTAAAAGTAAATAAATAAATGGATAAAAATAAAAAGTCTTGGAGGTGTGTGTCATATTTGAAGATCTACTGGGGAGAGGATAGGTCGTTTAAAAAACAGAGAAAAACAGGGAGACAACCCTTTCGGAGATCCTGGTCTGTCAGTCCCTAGTGACATTCTGTTGTAAGAGTTGGAATGCATTTATTCCTTTCTGAATTCAAGTAAGATGTTTCTTTAGAGAAGATATTGCAACTGGACATCCATTCAAAAGCCATGACAATTATTGCTATCGATGGTCATTAACCATGAAATATCGGTGTTATTTCTCATTGCTGCTCAAGAGCAGGTCTAAATTGCATTAATGCATCTGTTAGAAAGGGGGGAAGGTCTAATTAAATTTTATTGCTGTCTAATTTAGAAGGGGTTCAGCATGTTGAGAGGACCGGTAGAGACGAGAGAAATCTGGACCGTTTGCTGTAATGTTCAAGTTCAAGTTCATGTCTCCCATGTCCTGTGTCCTCATGTCCTCACCCTAGGATCCTTTGCCTTATCCTTCTGCCACCCTCTTTCCTCTTTCTGCACAACTAAAACCAAGGCAACACAATTCGGAAATGTTGTCGTTTATTGACAGTCCTTTTGCCCAACACCTGGGATTTGAGCAAGAGACTCCCATTATGCAGATAACTCCCAGTGCTGTCGATGAAAATTAACTACATAACCAACTCTCCTGCCCACATAGAATGCCAGACGCCTGAGAGCACTTTTAATTGCAATGTACCTCTCTCTGCAAAAAAGCTAATTGCATCTGCTTCCCTTTCCTTTAGGTACCCGAGCAAGGACAGGAATAATGAAGAGACACGTGTGTTAGTTGCAACCTTTTGAACCAAGCAAGAAGGAAATCAACAGTGTGGACAGGGCTGGAACCGTTGCCACACTTGCTTGTTGGAGTGAATGAGGAATGGGCTTGTGATTATGCTGACATTCCAGCATGAATCTGGTAGACCTGTGGTTGACCCGTTCCCTCTCCATGTGTCTCCTCCTACAAAGTTTTGTTCTTATGATACTGTGCTTTCATTCTGCCAGTATGTGTCCCAAGGGCTGTCTCTGTTCTTCCTCTGGGGGTTTAAATGTCACCTGTAGCAATGCAAATCTCAAGGAAATACCTCGAGATCTCCCTCCTGAAACAGTCTTATTGTATCTGGACTCCAATCAGATCACCTCTATCCCCAATGAGATTTTTAAGGACCTTCATCAACTGAGAGTTCTCAACTTGTCCAAAAATGGCATTGAGTTTATCGATGAGCATGCCTTCAAAGGAGTGGCTGAAACTTTGCAGACTCTGGACTTGTCTGACAACCGGATTCAAAGCGTGCACAAAAATGCCTTCAATAACCTGAAGGCCAGGGCCAGAATTGCCAACAATCCTTGGCACTGCGACTGTACTCTGCAGCAAGTTCTGAGGAGCATGGCATCCAACCACGAGACAGCCCACAACGTGATCTGTAAGACTTCTGTGTTGGATGAGCACGCCGGGAGACCATTCCTCAATGCTGCCAATGACGCTGACCTTTGTAACCTCCCTAAAAAGACTACCGACTATGCCATGCTGGTCACCATGTTTGGCTGGTTCACCATGGTGATCTCCTATGTGGTGTATTACGTGAGGCAAAATCAGGAGGATGCCCGGAGACACCTGGAATACTTGAAATCCCTGCCGAGCAGGCAGAAGAAAGCAGATGAGCCTGACGACATTAGCACTGTGGTATAGCGTCCCAGCAGACCGGTGCCAAGAGAGAAATTTGTTGGCAGTTGCAATAGGATAAGTGGTTTACTTCTCCCATCCATTATAGACATTTAAAACTTTGTATATCCATTTCTTTTGACTTATGCCACTGTTGAACTTTTAACAAACATGACAACATAACAAATCATTTTAGTTTAGGTGACCCACCCCTTACGTGTACCCCCAGTGGTATATTCCTTGAGTAAGCTACTATCTGAACGTAAGTTAGATCCATCTCACTATTTAATAATGAAATTTATTTTTTTAATTTAAAAACCAAATAAAAGCTTAACTTTGAACCATGGAAAACAGAGTGACTTATTGGTCCAGAAAACAGTACGGCCATCCTTTTGCTTTCGAGAGAAATACACAACCCTTATGACCCTAAAGAACGATCATAATGAAAGATGTGTTATTAAGCCCTACTGTACACCGAGGAGCCATAGCTGAATTATCGAGCCATAGCTGAATAATACATTGTGGCATCCTACAGAGACTTCATTTGGGATGCTGCTAGGTGTTTGCTATCCAAAAGTTGGATATATTCATATAGATATATAGATATAGATATATACATACATATAGACATATCATATACATATACACATATCTATCTATATATACATAGCTAAACACACAACTTTTACTCTGTATTAGAAACATGGAAATGAAGAGGACAGCGCACATTCTGTCCTTAAGATCAACTTTTGGTGGGCAGAGGTATGTGAGTAACACAGAAATAGAGACGCTGAAAAGGAAGATGCTAGTAGTAGTGTAGAACCAACTGTGTGTGAGGCATTTTTATACTGTGATTATGTCTCTCAATCCTCACTACAAAAGGAGAATGTGACAACTTCTCCATTTAGAGGAAACTACAGGTGGAAGGAGTTCAGTGACCTACCAGGTAGAAAGTACTGGAACATGAATTTGAAGTACATCTTTCTCTCTCCAAAGGCTGAGACCTACTCACTATGTTCCTACTGGATTGGTTTGTAGAGGTGTGATTTACATGCTAAAAAATGTGGCCATGTTGAGTGTATAGTTCCACAGTTTTGACAAATGTATATACTCATATATCAAGATACCGTGTCTCTGTTACTGTTCGGAGATAGGAGAAAGCTCATTCAGTTCTTGAGTAGTGAATTGTAGGGTTCTTTGGTTTTCAGGTGCCATTACAGATAACCTTTGGAACTTGGGTGGGATCTCATCAGAGAGTGAAATAGGCAAGGCAGATAGATAAACCAGGAGGAGCAAAGAGGTAAAAAGTGTAGTAGGCTAGTATCTGGGATGAAGAAGTCTATGTAGGAGAGTAATGAGAGACCAAGCTGGAGCCCTATCAGGGGAATCTCAATTCTTGGGAATAAGAATGACTAATAGAATTCATGGAGCACTCAGAATGCACCAAGTACTTTCTTTGCGTTGTATTAATTAATCCTTCCAATTACTCTATGAGAGAGTCTTTTGCAAATGAGGGATCAGAGACATAGGAGTTTCAGTAATTGAATTCTGGATCCTTGCCTTATAAGAAGTATAGCAGATATTGAAATCTAGTGTGTCAATTTTAGAACCTCTTACCACTGTCCTGATTGCTTTACAATCATACAGTATACTACTGAAGTTGCTGGTTCCCCAGACCAAGAGGGTTGCAGATTATCCGAAGTGATGGTCTCATGAACAAACAGCACAAATAGCCCTTTGTGGGGCTTAAGTAGGAAGGATGGATCCTTTGCAATTTTGAGCCACAGATCCTTCTCCAACCCACATCAGGTTATCTTTGGGGCCTCCAGGAATCACATTTCTGCCCTTGGAAAGCACAGCAGCTCCCATCCATATCAATAGTCTCTTAAAAGGTTACTGACCTGGACCATAAGGGTTGGCCAATCCAAGACCTTCAGGCTACACTGGCATATACCCCAGGGCCAGGGGATTGGCAGACCCAGCCTAGCCTTACTAAAAAAAATGTGAAGCCTCTTCTGCAAGTCTGAGATGTGAAATTCAGAATATGGGCCCTAGCACTTCAGTATCCCAGTGAGAAAGAAGCCAGATTGTCTGCTTTTGCTGACTGGGTTTGAACGGCTTCCAGAGAAATTGGAGCTTTGCTGAAGATTTAACGCCCCCTGGAGGACAACTTTAGAATATACCTCGGTAAGTACGACGACAGATGCCTAACAATGCACATTTTTACTCCCTTAACGAATAGGAAAGTCGATCCATAGCTAAGATAACCCTTTAAAAAACTAATTGCGTTTATTTGAGTGTGTGAGTCACATTCGTTTTAGGAAAGTGTTCACAAATCACATAATCCTTTTCAGTTTGCTGCTTCCGAAATAGCCTTTATATTCATACTAATAAGACTTTATTTTCCTAATGGCCAATTGCATTAGTCAAGTGAAAGTATCTATAAAAAAAAGTCCCTGAAGAGTGTCGTAGGATAGTCACCTGCTGGTTCAGAGGTGGCAATGTGAAATTCCCACTTACATTGGTAACTCCCTGCCTATATAAAGGTAAGAAGTACCTCGTAAGTTAGTTATCATTCCTCTTCCCAGATTCTGTGTGTAGATTTTCAGTTAATGGTGCTGTAAGTGCAAGTGCTTTAAAAAAAAAAAAACAAAAACCAAAAAACCGGAAGTTAGGTTGCCGGAATTGGAGTGGTTAAGCCATTGAAGGAGAAAATTAATTCTTTAAAATACGAACAAACCAATAACAGGCTATAAGACCCCCCTCATGAGCAGAACTGGAAGGAAACACACTTCCCGTCAGCTTGTAGGGATGTTCCATCCTCCTGGACCAACAGCCCATGATGCCAAGGGGTGGCTTCCTAAGGTCCACGGCTGGCCGAGCAGAAAAAGCCCCAAAATGCCTACTTCGGTTTCTATCCCAGTATGCTCCTTAAGTTTCTGAACCCTCGTGCATATTTATATACATGGAGAGCTACCTATTTTAGGACTCTAAGGTTTTTGAAATTCACTATCATTATCTGAGGTGCAGCCATACCATCTTGCTTTTTAAATATTTTAAATAACAGCCTCTCTACTCAACCCCCTCCTTTGGCATCCCTCTGCCAATCTCAGCCTCTTCAGGTCGAAAATACCTGGGAAGTTGCGTCTCTTCATTGACAATGTGCTTATCTCTGAAGCAAGGCAAATCATAAAACATGCCAGCCCAACTGGAACATTTTTTAAGAAAGTGATAAAAAGTTATGTAATGGAAGATGTAACTTTCAAGAACACTTTGGTAAATTGCAATGCACTAGTATACAAATTCTGCCAGGTACGCGTTGTTCTTTTTTACGTCCTTCGATGATTACCCACAATAATTCTTGTTCTGACATCAACAAGCAGAAGGCAGTCTGAGATGTGGGTAGGTTTTCCTTATTGGCTCGAGACTTCCAATTCATTCAGTAAGTTCTCTCATCTATCTGGCACAGCTAGAGAATGGAAAATTCTGCCTAATGAAATGTTCAGGTTACTAGAAATAGGCCAACTCCTAGAATCTCAGGGCTGGAAGAGTACTAGAGATGATCTCACTTGCTGATTTTACAGGTGCTGAAATGGAAACCCTTTGGCCTTCGGCACTAGCATGTGTGTGCCCATATTCCCCACCCCGTGTCATTCGCAGGGCACCGACTGCCTCTCCTGATGCACTGATCCTCAGTCTTCAAAAAAACAGAAAACATTATGGATCCCATGGAAATGTGCTGGCTCTCAGCAGCAGTTTCTTGGAGGATTCAGAAGGCACTTGAGGTTCCTACATTGTCACAGAGTTGTCATGAAGAATATCTGTGGTTCTAAGAAGCTTCTTGCTCCCTCAAGATAGGATGAGATCATCTGTTTTCCTTTCATGAACAGCCCCCAGATAACATGCTCAACCCTAGGCAAGATCTGGCTTCTCTGGGGAGCGATGGAGAAAATGATTTGGTGCAGCTTCCTAGGGACGGAAGGCTGATTGTATTTCCTTGAGTAGCAGCATAAACCCCAAGTGGTCAAGGGCAGCCCTGCTGGCAGGAGGGGAGTCCCTACCTCTACCTGATGTTCTTCTCTCTCCCTGAAGTTGTATCCCTGATTCTTCAATTTGGCTGGTCTGACCCAGATAAAGCAGATCAAGGCAAACTTATTTGCCACACATTTGTTCATGCCCTCCCCAACCTTTTTCCAAATCCAAATAGGTGAATCGGGATTGAGGGAAGAGGAAGACTTGAATTCCTCATCCCACATTTGCCCACATTCTCGTATGGATGGTCCCAGATGCACCAAATGCATTAGTGGATCACATGGATCTGGCACGGGACATTCCTTAAGGTCTAACACTTTTTCCTGCCAACTCAGGGAAATAACGATCTTGAGGCCACAAGATGGACATAGGGTCCAACCGTATCATGGGTGGGAGACAGTAAGAGAAAACTCACCCCTATTTTATGGCTCTAAGTTATTTAATATTGAAAGAGCCAGATGCTAGTGTAAATTGTCTAAGGGGTGTGTGTGTGTGTGTGTGTGTGTGTCCATCTATGTGTGCATGGGAATGTGGTAGGGAATTGGTTCCTGAAAGCATCAGGAAAAGAGAGTGAGATCACTGAAAACCAAATCTTTACACAATCTGATCTAGAGATGGCTGAGCTTTGGGATTTCCAGGGAAATTATTAGATGTATTTTCAAAGCTGTCCCCTAGTGCAGAGAAAACACGCATGCTTGTCACTAATGGCAAGGTTTGATCAGGTTTGAGTTGATCAGGTTTGGGAGTTATGCTGTTTCTTTGACTGACAAATGTTCTGCATTTTGCTCAGTATTTTCAAAAAAGAATCAATGCAATTACTTTCTCTGCCTAGAGATAGATGAGCATCCAACCGACAAAAATTTAAAGTTGACCTTAAAAGCTAGGCCTGAAATGAATACGTTGTAGGTCTCCCTGGGGTTGAATGGAAATTCTTTTTTTTTTTTTTTCATATATTTCATTTACTTTTCCCTTCCGAGAAGAGTTTGCAAAATGGAAGACAATTTACAATCTGGCTGTTGGTCTGGAGATTAACAAGCCATCTGTTGAGCTAATGGCATTGATTGTTGAATAGATTTTAAAATAAAATGGCCCACAGGGAGTGGGATGGGGCTAATTTACACAAATCCAGTTTCCTTAGGCTTGTCCACATTCCTTCTGGAAGAAAGATACATGAAAGATGCTGGTCTGCTCTCAAAGTCTTTCATCCTCACAGACTGTCTTGCCAATTCCCCGGCTCTCTGCGGAGCAAGCTGCAGTGACAAGAGGAGAATGTGAAATGAGGAACGGAGGAGAAAAACCAGAGAGAGAACACTGCCTGGTAGAAGGCTCTGAGGAAACAAACAGGACTGACCTAAACTGACATTTTCAGCATTTTACCATTCACAAGACCTTCTATCTTCACATTCAAATGGGAACTGAGGAATCCCTGTGTGTTACTCACAGATAAAGAACCTTTTATCAAATAAAAGAGCCTTTCTTTAAATAAGTCCCCAACAACAGTTATGATGTACCTGGCCTGGTGCCAGCCTCCCTTTCTCAGCCCTGCCAGGTAGATACTATGTTCCCATTTTGCAGATGAAGAAACCAAGACTCCGAATGTATCCCGCCCAAGTCCTCACAGCTAACGTGCAATAGTGGAGCAAGTCTAGCTATCTGCTGTCCTTTGCGCTACCTAAGCCCCACTGCGTAGTTTTTGCTTCATCCTTTAGTTTTATGAAGTCTTAAGTCTCACAATAATAAATGAAGAAAGACAGGGCAAGTCATTTTTCTTAATTGGTACAGGGGAGAAAGGACGTGCAAAAAGGAAAGCAAGCCTTAGCTCACTCAGCTGGGTCACAGCGCTGGTGTTTGGGCACTAGTGGTTCACTGCCATTTTCCACCCATCTCTCTGTGCTCGGCTCTGAAATCCCACGTATACCTAAAGTAAACCACGCTCCTGGACAGCGCCGATGTGAACATAGCTCTGGGTGGTGGGGATGATGACCACAGTTCCACAGTTGCTCCCGAAAGAGTAGTAAGGTGGGTGTCTATTGTTTTGTGGCCGCCATATTTGTCCTCAACCCTACCATTTTCATGTCCACTCACCGGATTTCAACGGGCACTTCCTGCATGCATTTTCCTGAAGGTTCACCCTGGTTGGCACTCAAGCAGAAGGTTGGGGATACCAGGGAGCCACCAGCCTCTGGGAGCAACCCTCAGCCCCTGACTACTGGGCACTTGGTACATAAATGCCCAGCTCCCTTGTTCTCGGAAGCACGGGTCCCATTCTGTGTTACTGTTTCCCCAGAAGGATGAAGCTCCCTCGCACACTGTGCTAACAGGCTTCATGATGCCCACACTACCCTCACTATCTTTCCTCTCTTGTTGTATTTCTCCACTGCCCTATCTGTGTTTTCTTCACCTCCCAAATAAACACTCTGTAGTCAAATCCTTGTCTCACTGTCTGCTCGCTGGAAAAACCTAAACTGAGATCCGTGAGTATACCCTGCTTCAGTGCTTTCTGAACCTGGCTGGTGATCAGCAGACTGACAACTTTTGAGCAACAGAAATACCTCTGCCCGACTCAGACCCGCTGAACCAGAATCCCTGAAGGTTGGGCTCTGGCCTCTTCCCGAGAGATCTAGACTGACCAGTCAGGGTGGTAATTCTGACCTAGAGGACGTTCTGCACTGGAAATGTCTTCTCAGACACGACGCTTGGTGAAACTTTGCTGCCGTACAAGAGGGAACAGCTGTCCCCTCACAGAGAAAGAGTGTCATATGAACCCTTAATAAAGCTTCCGGTTTTTGCCTCACATGCCGGAAAATTAAGAGAAAAAAAAGTCTGCACTTCTATTTTAGTAACCACATCCGAAGTCCGAGTCCATCCAGCTATAGTTTAATTTCCTCTGCTTTTAACCTGCTGTCACATGTAAGTAATTGGTGATTTGACTGTTTTCGAATGTATTACTCACGTGTTTCTATTTTACTCTAAGTATGTCTTCAAGACTCCTCAAACCCTTCATTTAGTGACAGGGAAAAACATTTATGTTTATTTGCTGCCTTTTATGTTGCCCTCAAATTTAGAGATTGTTTCCAACTCATTTCCAATTTGGTACTGCTTAAATTCTGACTTTTTTTTTTTTTATAGTTTGCTTCCCCTGGCTTTTATGTGTCTAAAATGTTTGATACCCTATCATCCTTTGCTATGAAACTATGCCTTGATCAACGTGATTCAGGATCAAACACAAGTACGAGCCACAGAATCCCACAGTCCCTCAGTGGCCTCCACTCATGGGATCCCCTCAACCGCTGTGGCAAGAAGGAGGCGGAGTGTATAATGGTGTCATTTTCCAAATGTGGGAACTAAGACCCAGCAATGCTAAGTAACCTGCCCCACGTGTCTCTGGGTAATAAGTGAAAGAGCTCAGACTTGTAAGGACTTCTCTTGTCACCAAAGCTCAAGCTCTCTCCACTTCTCATTTATGAGGCATGAACACTTGTGGAGAGGTCTCAGATAATTATAAGAGTAACGATCTGGTTCCAGCGCACACTTGGGTTTTAGGGATAAAAAAACATCCCATATTCATCTCTACTCAAAGTTGGCAGATAATATTGTCATTGTTGCTGGCATTATAAAACCACAAGCAATGTTTTAGTGCTTTATTGGTGTTTTGTTTTTTTTTTCTCCATTTACTCTTTTCAACCAATGCCATATACTACTGGCTAAATTGAGTCCTCCTCAAAAGCTGGATGTTGAAGTCCTAATCCTGGTATCTCAGAAGGTGTCTGTATTAGAGGTAGGGACTTTAAAGAAATAGGGGCGCCTGGGTGGCTCAGTTGTTAAACGTCTGCCTTTGGCTCAGGTCATGATCCCAGGGTCCTCGGATCGAGCCCCGCATCAGGCTCCCTGCCCAGCAGGAAGCCTGCTTCTCCCTCTCCCACTGCTTGTGTTCCCTCTCTCGCTGTGTCCCTGTCTGCGAATAAATGAATAAAATTTAAAAAATAATAATAATTGGGGCGCCTGGGTGGCTCAGTCGTTAAGCGTCTGCCTTCGGCCCAGGTCAGATCCCAGGGTCCTGGGATCGAGCCCCGCATCGGGCTCTCTGCTCTGCAGGAAGTCTGCTTCTCCCGCTACCATTCCCTCTGCTTGTGTTCCCTCTCTCACTGTGTTTCTCCCTGTCAAATAAATAAAATCTTTAAAAAAAATAATAATAATAA
>JAQQSY010007812.1:0-10229 GCA_028646535.1 Procyon lotor | reverse complement strand
AGTGCTGTGAAATGTGTAAGCCCGAAGATTCACAGACATGTACCCGGGGGCAAATAATACATTATATGTTAATAAAAATTAATAAAAAAAAACATAAAAAAAAATAAAATAAAATAAAAAAAGAAACTGGAATCTGGGCTCAAAGCCACTGACCCATCACCATACCTTGCAGAGAGTACACACACTCAGCGAACATTTGTCCTGGCTACGGGGTTGCCCAGCAAGGAGTGAATGCAGTGAACGGTGAGGGAGTTCAAAGGAGAGAATGATCAGAGTGACTCTGCTCCCACCTGTGACAGTCTTCACCCTGCAGTCTCCGCAAGTGTCATCCCACCTCCCTGTCCTCTGATGGAGAAACACTGAGGAAACAAACAAAGACCAGTCTCTAGGAAGAGCCACCAAAACCTCATTTACTGAACAAAGGGTGATAAAATGGCAGGAAACCCACCACAGGGAATAGAAAATGCAGATTCTGGCTGGGACTTCTCTTTCCACCCACTCTGCCTATTCAGCAGGCCCATACATCACTTTTCCCTCAGACTGTTAATTAGAGAGACACCCACCACCCTGACACAACACGTTAATTATGAAAACAGAGCGCTGTGCACAACATAACATGGAAATGAAGTGACATGCATCCAATTAATTAAACTTTCACAGCTCCAATCGGCTTTAATTAGAGAAGCTATCCTTTTCACTCTCCTCTCAATCAATAAATGAACTTTGCAATACATACAGATTTTTTAATCAATTAGCAAGCAGGAAAAAATAATGTAAGTCTGTTGCTGAGGACACCATGAATTCCTCTGTAAGCTACACCGATATGTAGCTTGGTTGAAATTTCAAGCAACACAGGTTGAGTCCCTACAGCTTGTTTCCAAGTTAAATGAAAAATGAAAGCTGAGAAATGGCAGCCCCATTGTTTCCACACAACCTCTTACCGTTCTTGTTTATAGACCTAGAAAAGGTATTGAGAACTCCGGAAATTAAGAAAGGCTCCGAGTACAATGTTGGTAGATGAGCTCAAAAGCTGTGTTTTTTCAGGTCAATTTCAGGTCAATATACTGTGTCTGCTTGACCAAAGGAAACTCTTCCCCTCCAGAAAAAGCATCCTCATTGACCATGCATATGGCTTCTGGAGGGCAACCCACCGATCACTACACTCCAGACTGGGGAGACACTCAGCCCCTTGGGTCGGCCCCAGAAACCAAAGGAGCTGCACTGACAGCAATCAGATCTGCTCCACAGGAGATCTTGTCAACACCACCCTTCTGGGGCTCCTGGGTGGCTCAGTGGGTTAAAGTCTCTGCCTTCAGCTCAGGTCATGATCCCAGGGTCCTGGGATCAAGCCTCACATCGGGCTCTCTGCTCAGCAGGGAGCCTGCTTTCACCTCTCTTTCTGCCTGCCTCTCTGCCTACTTGTGACCTCTCTCCTCTGTGTCAAATAAATAATAAAAAAAAAAATCTTAAAAAAAAAAAACCTTAAAAAAAAAAACCCACCATGCTTCTGGTGCTTCCAGCATACGGCTGCAGTATGCCATGTTCCTGTCTCTGTCCTGTCCATCCTCCCAGGTGGATTTTTAAATCCCTACACTGGGGAAGAGGAAGTTTGTAAGAATGCAATAAACAAAAGGTCAGTACCCGTGGGAGTCAAAAGGAATAGAAAAAGTGAAGTGTTGAACGGGTTGGGCAGTTCAGGAAGCTAAAGCAAAGAATGAGATACAAAGGCAGGAAACTCATTTTATGTAATAATTACTGTATGCACCTTAAAATATAGAAGAAATGGGAACCCTTCCAAACTCATTTTAAAAGGCCAGCATTACCCTAATATCAAAACCAGACAAGGACGCCACAGGAAAATAACATTATAGATCAATATCCCTGATGAACACAGATGCAAAAATTTGCAACAAAATATTAGCAAACAGAATTGAACAATACATTAAAAGGATCATACACCAGGATTAAGTGGGATTTGTTTCAGGGATGGAGGGATGACTCAACAACCACAAATCAACGTGGTATGCCACGTTAACAAAATGAAGGGTAAAGATCATACGATCATCTCAAGAGGCACAGAAAAAGAATTTGACAAAACTCAACATTTTATTATGATAAAACTCTCAACATAATAAAGGCCATATATGACAAGGCCACAGCTAACACCATACTCAACAATGAAAATCTGAAAGCTTTTCCTCTAAGGTCAGGAACAAGACAAGAATGTCCTCTCTCACCACTTCTATTCAACTTAATATTGGAAGCCCTAGCCAGAACAATTAGGCAAAAAAAAAAAAAAAAGAAAGAGAGAGAGAAAGAAAAGTAATAAAAGACATCCAAATCAGAAAGGAAGATATAAAACTGCCACTATTTGCAGATGACATATTATATATATAAAAAAATCCTAAAGATTCCACCAAAACCTGTTGGAGCTAATCAATGAGTTGAGTAAAATTGAAGGATATAAAATCAACATACAAAAATGTGTTGTATTTCTATACACTACTAATGAACTATCAGAAAGAAAAATTAAGTAATCCCAATTGTGATCATGTCAAAAAAAAAAAAATGATATACCTAGGAATGAATTTAGCCATAGAGGGGAAAAACCTGTGCACTGAAACTTATAAGATGCTGATGAAGTTAATTGGAAATAAATAAATGGAAATATTCTGTGTTCATGGATTGGAAGTATTAGTATTGTTTAAATGTCTGTCATACCCAAAGGAATCTACAGATTAAATGCAATCTCCATCAAAATCTAAATGGCATTTTTTACAGAATTAGAACAAATAAATCTAAAATTTGTACTGGAACTACAAGAAGCCTGAATAGACAAAGCAATCTTGAGAGAGAAGAACAAAGCCAGAGGTATCATGCCCCCAGATTTCAAACTATACCACAAAGCTATAGTAATCAAAACAGTATAGTATTGGCATAAAAGCAGACACATAGACCAATAGAATAGAATAGAGAGCCCAGAAATAAACCCCCACCAATATGGTAAACTAATTCGTGACCAAAAAAAAAGCTAAGGACAGTCTTTTCATCAATGGTGTTGGAAAAATTGGACAGCAACATGCAAAAGAATGAAACTACTCTACTATCTTACACCATAGACAAAAATCAACTCAAAATGGATTAAAGACTTAAAAATAAGACCTGAAACCATAAAACTCCTAGAAAAAAACATAGGCAGTAAGCTCCTTGACATTAGTCTTAGTGATGATTTTTGGATTTGATACCAAAAGCAAAAGCAACAAAAGCAAAAATAAAGTAGAACTACATTATACTAAAAAGCTTGGGTACAGCAAAGGAAATGATCAACAAAATGAAAAGACAACATAATAAATGGGAGAAATTATCAGTAAATCATATATATGATAAAAGATTAATATCCAAAATACATGAAAAACTTATACAATTCACATAGATGGCCGACAAGTGCATGAAAAGATAAAGATGCTCAGTATCACTAATTATCAGGGAATTACAAATTAAATCCACAATGACTGATGAAATAAATTGGAAATAAATAAATGGAAAATATTGTGTTCACGGATTGGAAGTATTAATATTGTTGTTCTCAATTTGTTATCAATATCAACAATAATATTGTTGTTGTTATGAATCACTAATTCATCAGTTAGTTGACAACAACTAACACTTGTTAGAATGGCTGTTATCAAAAAGATAAGAAATAACAAGTGTTGGTGAGGATGAGGAAAAAAGTGAATCCTCATGCACTGTTGGTGGGAATGTAAATCAGTGCAGCCACTATGGAAAACAGTATGGAGTTTTCTCAAAACTTAAAAACAGAACTAATACATTATCCACCAGTTCCGCTTCTGGGTATTTATCTGAAGGAAACAAAGACACTAACTTGAAGAAAAATATGCACTGCCCCTCCCATGTGCACTGCAGCTTTATTTACAATAGCCAAGTCATGGAAGCAATCTAAGTGTCCATTAATGGATGGATAAAGATGAATGGAATATTATATAGTCATAAAAAGAAGGAAAACTTGCCATCTGCAACAACATGGATGGACTCTGAGGGTATTATGCTAAGTTAAATAAGCTAGACAGAGAAAGACAAATACTGTATGATCTCACTTGTACATGGGATCTAAAATAAAAACTGAACTTAAAGGCACAGAGTACACATTGGTTGTTGTCAGAGGAGGGGTTGGGGTGAATAAAATGGGTGAAGGTGTGCAAAACGTATAAACTGCCAGTTATAAAATAAATAAATCCTGGGCATATAACATAGAGCAAGGCAACTATAGTCAATAATATTATACTGTATATTTGAAAGTTGCTAAAAGAATAAATCTTAAAAGGTTTCAATACAAGAAAAGAAATTATAACAATGTGTGGTAATGGATATTAACTACACTTATTATGGTGTGTTCTCTCTCTCTCTCTCTCTCTATATATATATATATATCAAGTCATTATACATTATATTGTATACCTGAAACTAATAGGATGTTATATGTCAATTATACCTCAGTTAAAAAAAATACTATTCTGGGTAGTAATGAAAGCAAAATGGGAGGAGGAGCTAAGGTTTACAAATGTCTACACCTCCACTGATGAGAGACATAGCTAGTCAATCACAGGTCCCTTTCGCACTGCTTCCAAAAATGACTTCAGGAATGTTGGTCTGATATCAGAACCCTTGATGACTCAAACTGTCTGATATCAGTTGGTCTGATTTCAGAACCCCTGATGACTCAAACTGGCTTAAACAATATAGAAATGTATTCTCTCACATAACAGAAAGTCTAGAGGGCCAGACTGGGGATGGACTGAGGGTTGGTTTGCCATCCTCAAAGTTGCTTAAGATTTATTCTGGTTGCAAGATGGCTACAGCAGAAGTCATATCCAGGATGACAAGGTCCAGAGGATACAGAGAGGTCATCTTTCCCCACTTGTAGAAGAAAAGTTACCTTTCCCAAAAACCCTCAGCAGGCTTCTCCTCACATCACAGTATTCAAAGGCAGACAGCTTGCCCTTTCCTAAATTATTCACTGGCCTAGGGAAGGAGATGATCCTGGCTGCTTTAGACTCATCCATCTTAAATGGATGTTAGGGAATCAACCATTGTGTTGTTCCCTAAGAGATCTCATTCTTCACAGCATCATAGCACCCACATACCACATTGGCACCAGAGATAAATCTCTTGGCCATCTTGGACTAGGAAAAGTGCCAACCACTGGAAAACCAGAGAGCACGGCTCAGTAAGGGTAAAGGAGTAAAAGAGACAAGAGGTTAGGCTATTTTTTTTTTTTTTGGAAGAGAGTTTGAGAGTTTGAGTTCTTGGAGTTGAGGAGAAATCCTTGCACCCCATGCCAATCCCCAAAGACCTGGCAGAACCTATCTAAACTGAAGATGAAAAGGTTTTCAGCAGATGTGATGCATGTCAGGGGAAGCTGTGGTTCCCTATTATGGGCAAGAACTTAGGTCAATGTGTACACCCTTGGGTTAGCAGTCTAAATCAGTCATCAGCTTACACAAGAAAGGTGAACTGGGAGCCACAGATCTGGGATCCAGGACTCAAAGAGTAACCATAAGCAACATTCACAAGACTGATACTCAGAGAAATTTGCTACCTAAAGAGCAAAAAATTTGCCAGTCTCTCTTTCTGGCAGAGACCCCCACTTTTTCTGAGTGGTAATCTCAAAGACCCTTCTCCTTTGGTTTGAGATGAGAAGGAAACAAATAATAATAATAATAACAACAACAACAATTTGGTAAGAATTATTAAATGTTGAGAAGAAGTAGGAAGAAGAGAGGTAAGAATAGGTGACCATGGTATAAATGAGCCAATTCCTCATTTTTCATAGAAATTAAAAAATACTAACACTCATAAATCAAGGAATAGAGATATAGCACATTATAAGGAGATCATCACCACAAAAATTAAATCCTAAATAGATCAAATTTAAAGGTTGGGGCAGAGTAATGACCAGGCAAAAGACTGCTTGTCATTACTAAGTTCTTCTTTACTATTTATTACTTTGATAAACATTTAAAATGAAGTACCTGAGAAGATTAATTTAAATTGTTGTTCACTCTTGCATACCTGGCACATAATAGGTATTCGGTAATTATCTCTTGAATGAATCAATGAAAGGTCCCAAGGAAGAGCAATCGGTGAGGTAAGTGTGTTACAGAGCTGGGCTTTATCCTTGGGCTTTCTCAGATGAGATGGTACGGGAGCAGGGAGCACCCACACTGGCATCCCTGGGCTCTCAGATCTCACTTACTACAAATCTAGAAGAGCAATATTGAATGCTCTGTCATTGGGAAATTTCACCATCAAAAGAACCTCTCTCTCCCTCTCTCCCCCTTTTTTTTTTAAAGATTTTATTTATTTATTTGAGAGAGAGAGGGAGAGAGAGATCACAAGTAGGCAGAGAGGCAGGCAGAGAGAGGGGGGAAGCAGTCTCCCTACTGAGCAGAAAGCCCGATGTGGGGCTCGATCCCAGGACCCTGAGATCATGACCTGAGCCTAAGGCAGAGGCCTTAACCACTGAGCCACTGGGCGCCTGCACCCCATCCCTCCCTCCCTTTTCAAATGAACATTTGTTCTTACTGATCATGTCTCACACTTTGACAGTATCCTATAGAGTAGGTCCCCCTTTTTTTTTTTTGCTCTGGGTGTAAACCAGGTACCCAGCTGAATGGCAGCATTCAGAGCTGTCAACATGAGCAACTGACCCACGGGGGGATCTCTATTGGAGAGTCAAAAAAAACTGTCCTCATCAGGTGCCATCTAGCAACTTTATCAAACTGCCTAATGCCTACAGATAATCAAACTATCATTGATTCCAGGGCAGACCAGCTTACTCAACATACTCTGCATAAGCCCCCTTCCCATCCATGGGCACTGATCAAGGAATTTTCTCAAGAAGTGATTTTCCTGAGGATTTCCAGGCAAAGAACTTTCTCAGTGCTGATGGAATCTTCTTCAAAAGCACAGTGTGAAAATCCCTAAGAAGACCAGTTCATGCCTGACAGGTTACCTCTTTATGTTTCCCTTTGATGATTCCTAAAGGCCTTTAAGTTATAAACAAGTGTTTGGACGTGGTGATCTCCAGTACATACTAGGCAAGAGCTCTTTGAATATGAAAATACAAAACATTTAAAATCTAACTGGTTTTAAAAATGGTTTTGACATTGGGTTTACATGTTTTAGTTAAAAGTATACACATACTATACAAATTAATTAAATGTTCAAAGTATTTGGACTGGTTGTTAAAAAAAAAAAAGTGGAGAAAAAATGCTGCTTTAATTCCCTGTGGGGGTGTCTCCTAACTGGAGGTGACCATCTGCCCATTGGCCCACCCTGCTTCATGGCTCAAAAATAGTTACTGGCCCTGAGCAAAAGGGCTAGGAGTAGATCCTTCCAGACTGTCTATACGGAGACCTACACCTAACGCTCTGCTGCACGTGAGCTGGCCTGGACTTGTTTCTGCTGCAGGAGATGCCACCATCAGGAACAGCTGTGCCCTCCCCCCCCCCCACCCCCAAGGACACTCAGATCTAGGAGTGCTGACAGCAAAGCCTATGTGAGGGCAAATCCACTATTAGCCACCATGCATTATTTGCCTTCACAAAAGAATGGACTCTTGAGGTGACAATGAGTCTAGGTGGCTAAAGCATAATATAATTTATGCTTTAGGCCTGCAAACCACACCCCCCCACACACTCACAGATTCAAGCTATGGGGGACCCAGTACTTGTTGTCTCAGACTCCTGCTCCAATAAATACAAGTCTGTCCCAGGTGTTTGCAAAGTGGGGTGCCAGATACTCTATTTCCTGACCTGGTTTTGCTGCTGTGTCATGACACACAAATGACTAAAGGGACATATGGGCATGGACTGAGAATGTCTGTCCTGCAATATTGCCAACACTGCCAGCCGGCCTGGGGTGTCTCAGTCAGCTTTAGCCAGAGACAAAACCAGGTAGCACTGAGGTACCGCCACTTAAATGACCTCCACACCTTTTTAAGGTGCTGCAGTTAAACTACCGTGTGGCATCACAGTGAAACTGAGCTGAGGACAAGTCCAGTCATGATCCCTGAAATCACAGGCCCTTTGTCACCCAAGGTTATGCCAACAACAATGCGACATTGTGCACTAATCGGTGTCAAAGGCATCCCTCCCTCCTGGGGTGAGATGACAATGGGTCATTTGAATAATCTCCTTTCCAGCCTTCCTCTTTCCATTTGTACTTCCCAAAGGCTCATGGTGCCACAAAGAAGAGAGCCCACTAATGGTTTGGGGGTACTGCGATCACTGCTGTTTCCAAGGCAGTATAGCACAGATTCAATTTCAAAGAAAGAGTACCCCTTCCTGGTTAATGTTGGCGAAGTGGAGGAAGCAAAGAAGGAAGGACAGACGGTTGTATAAGAGGTGGAATCTGGTTAAATAACCATGAATTAGTCACAGTGATTTACAGAGGGGCTCTCCCTGCATCATTTTTGCTCTAATAACGAACTATTTATGCCAGACTCCACAGTACTTGCCTCTTTTATTGCTACCAAGCCCAGCAAGAAGACCCTCAGAACAATCTCTTAGCAGACAGAAGATGTCCCTTCACATCTGGGATGCTAAAACTCTGAGATGTCCTGAGGTTTCCTTCCCACAAAGGCTAGCACTCAGGGCATGAACTGTAGTGGGCCTGCCTTACCACCAGGGGGTGCCCTGTGGTCACTTTTCCCTCTCCTACTCAGCTCCAGATGAATGCTCCTCCTATGTTTTGGCAGAACCAAGTGTCAAGGGCATCACACAAATTAATACTAAGGGGTTTTGTTGCTGTTGTTGTTTTCAGGAGTGCCTCCCGGGATTATGTCAGACGTTCACCATACATAATTATTTTGCTCTGGGCAATGTCCTATGACCCGTTCTATTGTGAATCCTAACCAAGTAATATTTCTCTGAACATTGTGTTTTCATTATGACAGCTGTTCATGTTTGCAAAGTACTCATTTCAAAACAACCCACTATTCAAATGTCCATGATTCCAGGACACAGGGCACAGAGGGAGGAAAGAGAATCTCTCACCAGCCATTCAGGGCTCATCACCCTGACAAGACACAGCCTGTCACCACAACGGGTTTCCCATATGGGTTTGGAATGGGGAACCCAACCCAGTCGCCACCAATATCTTACCTGCTCTTCTGTCGCTGGCCTTCCCAGCCATCTTCTTCCAAGGGGAAGACAATGGTGATGAACACCTGAGGACACGGACAGCTTTCAACTATATTAACAGAATGAATAGGTTTGGTCATTCCTACAACAAAAAGATCAGTTTACAAGCTGGATGGCTATAACTTAGATTGTCTAGAGCCATGGACCTGAATTTTTCTCTGTGTAAAATGTGCTGGTTCATCAGAAAGTCTGCCCCCTTCTCTTCCTAGTCGTTATTCTCCTCTCACCCTCCACCAAAGCCTCCCAAATCACAATACATCCATGTAGATAGTGTATCTATATATAGTCCTTTCTAATTTTCCCCACATTTTCACTACATTATCTATATAATACGAGGTTGAGGTGAGTAGAGAAGGTATTAACGAACTTTTGCAATTCTCCTAAGCAAAATCTGTTGGTCTGCTCCATGTTCCCATATGTTGCATAGCCCTTTATTATAGGTATTTTTAATCTCTTATAACTTCTCGTATACCAAGTTCTACCATTGTGCGCTCCCCTAAGGCAGGAATTAGAACTATCTTGCCAGCTTTATGTCCCCAAAACTTGGCAAAGTTCTTGATGTATGGTATGCAATAATTGTCTTTGCAATTGCATTGTTATACCCATTTGACAAATAAGGTAATCAAGTGACCTAGAGGGGCTAAGTGACACCATGTCCTACACCCACTGCAGGGAGTGAGTCACCGAACGGTCCAACTAGGAGAATCCGCAGTCACTGAGAAAACATGTTCAAGCATCCTGATAAATGCAAACCATGAAATAACAAGACATAGTCATACTCCCAGATCCCCATCCAGTGACTAATGGGGCCCTTTCGCTTCTCTGGGTTTCAGTTTTACCCTCTAAAGGATGGGCAGGTTGGAGGGTAGTGTCTACAATGGCTGCGTTAGCTCTACCACTCTGCTGCCTCTATCAGCACTCTCTCTGGGGAGACATCCGTTTGCACAGATGGAGGACATACAAACTAGCATACGGGTGCTGCATGGGAGTGACAAAACACTGCCA
>JAQQSY010007811.1:0-10229 GCA_028646535.1 Procyon lotor | reverse complement strand
TGGGCCCTAGACCAATTAAATTACAATTGCTAGGAGTGGGACACGGTCAGTGCTGTGTTTAAAAGGCTCTCCCGGTGATTCTAACACGCAACGAAGGCTGAGAACTGCCATCCTAACTGATCTAAAGTCAGCCCAATTCCATGGGGCCCACCATACCCTTCCTGCGTAGGTTGCTCCTCACCCCTGGAAATTGCTGGTGTTGGAATATTACCATCAGGCAGTGAGGCTAAAATAAAAGTCTGATCAGCCAAGCTGCTAGGACAGCTGATGAGCTTGTCATTTGACTAAAGGAAATGGATCTATTTCAGTTTTATTCAAAGAAGGAAGAGTCCAATCATGGGATAGAGAATGCTACCGAGGCCGGCTCTGCGATTATTTAGCACTCTGCCACAATCACCAAGCCCGGCTAGCAGAGAGGTTGCTCCGAAGTCTTTGCAAACTTGGCTCCACAGGTTAGTTTATCTTGGCTATCATGAAGTCTGAGAACCTTTGTTGGGATCCTGGGCCTTGGTGCCTGGCAGACCAAAGCAATAATCAGCATACAAATTAGCAAATTAACAGTGTTCAAAACCTGAGGCCATAGAAGAAAAAGCTGTTGAGCAAGAATAGCATTAGGTATCTTACAGATTAACATAATTCAGAGCTAGAAACCCCTTCTTTTAGAAATAGGCCCATCCAGTTTCCTAAATGTACAGCTCTTCAGGGTCTTTGGTGGAGGAATTTAGGTTTCTGCCAACCACGGCCAAGAAAGAGTATTGACTTCTCGGTCATCTGGGGATACTGAGGGTCCCCGTCATGTAGGGTTTTGGCATCATCTTAACAAATCCAGGAACTTATTATGTCATAATTCTCAGAAGTGAGCAGTCTCTTGGGAATAAACCCACATTAACCAAGCTCACGAGAGGTCCAATACTGAATTACACAATGACCCAACATTAACACCAGATGGTACATTCTCTATGTGTAAGAAAGACATTTGGGGCTCCTGGGTGGCTCAGTCGTTGGGTGTCTGACTTCTGCTCAGGTTGTGATCCCGGGGTCCTGGGATAGAGCCGCATATTGGGCTCCCTGATCAGTGGGAGGCTCCCTCTCCCTCTCCCACTTCTGCTTGTGTTCCCTCTCTCACTATCTCTCTCTCTCTCTCAATCAAATAAATAAAAATCTTAAAAAAAAAAAAAAAGAAAGACAACATTGGGGAGCAACATTTGAACCATAAATTATACTTGAAAATCAAGGATATAATTAAGAAATTAGTTGGGTGATCATAAAAGATGGTACCATCAAGCTATAGTAGCTGGATTCACCCTGTCTCTATGTAAGTGTGACCAATTAAGTAGAAAGAAATACCCTGGGGCACCTGGGTGGCTAAGTGGGTTAAAGCCTCTGTCTTTGGCTCAGGTCATGATCTCAGGATCCTGGGATCGAGCCCCGCATCAGGCTCTCTGCTCAGTGGGGAGCCTGCTTCCCCCTCTCTGCCTGCCTCTCTGCCTGCCTCTCTGCCGCCTACTTTTGATCTCTCTCTCTCTCTCTCTGTCAAATAAATAAATAAATAAAATTAAAAAAAAAAAGAAATACCTCAGACTCTGGCCGGGCACCCTCTGTCTGGACCACGCTGGAGAGTCACTGACCAATTCTTGCTCTTCAGGAGTCAATTTTCAAACCAGAGATCTCCAAACTTCTTTTCTGGTTGTGTGTTCCTAACAGGAAAAAAAAATTAGGATCCATTTTTCATATGATCTGCAGATAATTTTGATTTTTTTTTTTTGGTATCATCTTCTTGTCAGACCTGACAAGAAGGTTATTGTTTTACTGAATAATGTGGCTGACAGCTTATATTAAAGGTAAAAGAAATGTCAGCCCTACCATTTTATTGTTTGCTTGTGCTTTAATTATTAGTATTCTTTTAATTTGTGGCTTCTTTGCAGGAATTTTGTTAAGACCTCGTCCATTTCGTGAGAGTCAACTAAGGTAAAACTGAATACTCTTGACAGAATATAATCTGAAAATCTGTTGAACAGGGCTTAGTAAACCGCAAGGTGCCACACGCTCTGCTGAGAGGCAAGCAGCAAATGAGGTGCCACCGTCAACCCTCCCGCTGTGGAATTCCCATTCTTCGCTGGGATACCTCGGTAATGAATGAGGCTATTCTTGAGACAATGTATAATACAGTGCATTCACTCAGAGCCTAGAATATTTTGCAGCTTTAGATACAATAGCAATATACAGTAGTCCTTAGAACAATAGTTTTAAGTTCTAGAAAAACAGTTCTAGAAATTATGCCCTAATCCTTAATTGGATAGGGGCACTCTTAAATCTCTATCTAGGGGCACCTGGGTGGCTCAGTCAGTTAAGTGGCTGCCTTTGGCTCAGGTCATGATCCCAGAGTCCTGGGATCAAGCCCCACATCAGGCTCCCTGCTCAGTGGAGAAGCCTGCTTCTCCCTCTCTCTCTGTTGCTTTTCCTTTTTCTCTCTCTGTCAAATAAATAAATAAAATCTTAAAAAAAAAAATTCTCTACCTATTTGCTGACTAGGTGAGTCTTTTGTGTAGATGTTCAATATCTTTGATTCTGCTTATTGTTATGTCCCGAGGGAAACTTTATGTGAAGTTTTGGGGGTGCTCAAGTACTCTACTGCTCTATAAGAACTACAAAATGAGTATGAGGGAGCCATCATTGTTGCCTTTTACTATTAGGAGAATGGTTTTGTTCAAACTCAGAAGCAAAAGGGCTGAGCAGAGAGTTAATTTGGTTGAAAGGAGCAGGATGAACTAGTTTTGTACATCTGTCTTCAGAGACTTCACCTACAGGGCTTCCCAGGAATGGGAAGCCTTCCACAGAATTTGAAAATTACAGTTCTAGAACATTAAAAAATTGGCTGAGATGGAATTTTGCTATAATTAGGGATGTTATAAGTAAGTCTTCAGGAACTTGAGACAAAGGAGATCCCATGTACAGTTTGTTTGTAATGAATTAAGAACAAAAACAAAATTCTGATCCGTGTTTTATCCTAAAGATATTATAGCATGGAGTTTTAGAATTTGAACTCCATAGTCAGACAGCACTGGGTTGTTATTTTTATTTCCTCCACAGAGAATTTAATTTTATTTTTTAATAGGTAATGCATACACATGATACTAAATGGTAAGGCTCTCCCTCTCATTCCTAAGCTCCCCTCTTCTAGTTCTTCTCCACAGTGGCAATCACAGTTATAAACTTCTTGTGTATTTTCCTAGAGGTAGTTAAAGGCATATCAAAATAGTTGCATATATATTACATGTAAATATATATTTTAAAACAAATGGTGGCATACTTTGTACAAGTGTTCTGCACCATGCTTTTTTTTTAAACTTAATTCTTGGAATTTGTTCACTCTTTATTCAATATATATTTATTGAGCACTGTGATAGATAGCAATATTGCTCTTTACTCCTCCTGATAGGGTTATACATCCTACTCTCTGGAGTCTCTTCTAGTTAAGAAAGGTTTAATATACTTCTCTCTTGGCTTTGGGTTTGACCATATTTTCTTTGGCCAATGGATTATGGGTAGAAGTGACAGTGTGTCATTCAAAGTAGAGGTTTTAAGGGGCATCATATGTTTTCATGTACTTCTCATACAGCAGTGGTCCCTAAACGAGATGATACTAGAAGCCAGTCTAAACCTAACATGTGACCCTCAGCCTAGACCAGTGCCCTACATATCAATGATGGAAAAAGAAATGTTTTGGGGTCACTTGTTACCACAGCCAGAAGCAAATTAATGCTGCTATGTGCTCACTTTTCTAGATGTTTAGGTTCATTAGGGAACCAAAGATTCTCACCCTCATGGAACATATAGACCTACATATAAACCTGCCTTTTTTTTTTTTTTAATATTTTGTTTATTTATTTGAGAGAGAGAGAACACAACTCAGTGGGAAGAATAGAGGGAGAGAAAAGAGAAGCAGACTCCCCACTGAGCAGGGAGCCTGACATTGGGCTTGATCCCAGGACCCCAAGATCATGACCTGAGCCAAAGGCAGATGTTTAACTCACTGAGCCACACAAGTTCCCCTAGACCTCCCTCTTTTTAGTGGCTGCATAGTATTCCTTTGTATAAAGGCACTGTGATTTATTTAACCAGTCCTTTATTGATGGATTTAGGCTATCTCAAAGCATCAGTCTCAAAAGGTAAAAAGCATATTTCTAATACAAATGCATAGAAAGCATATATTTAAGTCTTATTTAACTTATAATGAAGAACCCACCAGGATGACAAAGTTGATTTGAAGGAGAACATGAGGGATGCCTGGGAGGCTCAGTTAGTGAGTGTCTTACTCTTGATTTCAGCTCAGGTCATGATCCCAGGGTCATGAGATCAAGCCCTGAGTTGGGCTCTGTGCTGAGCATGGAACCTGCCTAAGATTCTCTCCCACTGCCCCTGCCATCACCACATACATTCCCTCTCTCGAAAGAAAGAAAGAAAGAAAGAAAGAAAGAAAGAAAGAAAGAAAGAAGACTCTGAAAGTTGAAAATTGTAGTCAGTGGATAAAAAGAAATTCTGAAATAAAATTAATTTAAAAAAGTATTTATTTTATTTGAGAAAGAGCAAGTAAGCAGGGAGAAGGGCAGAGGGAAAGAATCCTCAAATAGATTCCCAGTGAGCAGGGAGATCAAAGTGGGGCTTGATTCCAGGACCCTGAGATCATGACCTGAGTTGAAATCAAGAGTCAGGTGCTTAACTAACTGAGCCACTCAAGTGCCCCAAAAACAAATACTGAGCCACTCAAGTGCCCCTGAAACTGTTAATTTTCATACAAAACTGGCTAATGGTCTATAAAAATAATTTCTGAGGTTTTCTTCTACAGGACAGAAGAAATAATCACCCCCCATTATCAGTTTTAAAGAGTTGTAAAATGTCTGGGCTTTCATCAACTGCAAAGTTACATTCCCCAGAGAGAGTTTTTGCTAATACTAACCATGCTATAATATACTTTTATATTCATTTTTATGCACATGTGTGAGTGTATCTTAAGGATAAGTCCCTCGAAGTAGAAATTTCTGAGTACATTAATTTCTGCTTTTGAGAGAGGTTACCAAATTGTCCTTCATAGAAATCATACCAATTTACCTCACTGTGAACATTTTAACAGTTGTTTCTTCATATCTTCTCCAACACAATGTCATTGAACATTTTACTACCTGCCAATCTGATAGGATAAAAATAGCACCTCATTATAATTTCAATTTAAATTTTTTATTATTACTATGATTGAATATTTTCTTTATATATTTTTTTAAAAAGATTTTATTTATTGGGGTGCCTGGGTGGCTCAGTGGGTTGAAGCCTCTGCCTTCAGCTCAGGTCATGATCTCAGGGTCCTGGGATGGAGCCCCGCAAAGGCCTCTCTGCTCAGCAGGGAGCCTGCTTCTCCTTCTCTCTCTGCCTGCCTCTCTGTTTACTTGTGATTTCTCTCTCTGTGTCAAATAAATAAATAAAATCTTTTTTAAGATTTTATTTATTTATTTGACAGAGAAAGAGAGATGGTGAGAGAGGGAACACAAGCAGGAGGAGTGGAAGAGTGAGAAGAAGGCTTCCCACTGAGCAGGGAACCCAATGCAGGGCTCCATCCCAGGACCCTGAGATCATGACCTGAGCTGAAGGCAGAGGCTTTAACCCACTAAGCCACCCAGGTGCCCCTTTTCTTCATATCTTTACAAGTTATTTCTTTTTCCTCCACCATGAATTGTCACTTCAATCTTTGCCTTCAGAAAAATGAGCCCTTATCCATCATAGGTGTTCCAAATTTTGTTTTCACAGTTTTAGACAGATTTTTAATCCTAGCTCTGCTGTTTACTAGCTGTGTGACTTTGGGCAAATTAATTAACATCTCTGAGCTTAAGTTTATTCATCTGTTAAATAAGGGATAATAAAATAGGGATAATAATAGTCCCCGATCCCATATTTAGAACCCTGAGAGAGAGGTTTTAAATTCTAGGAGCTTTCAGTGCATACACTATATATTTCACATAAAACCCTAGGGAGTGTGAGCTCTTCAAGCATTAATATTCTCACAAGAAACATATAAATACACTAGATGTGATTAATAAAGCCTATGAATGACCTCATGTCAGTTGAAGTTTGCCATCAAACGAGCTGCATCAATTTTTTTTTTGAAAAGTGGAGCATGAAAAAGTCTTCCATGGTTTATTATATTAGTTTGTTAAAAGTTAAAAATCATGCAGAAGAGAAACATCCTCAACAGTATTGTAACCGATTGGGAGATACAACCTATTGATTAGACAAATATTGAGACTAGCCCACATGGGAAGGACTAGGAATGAAAAGAAGCCCCATGAGAGTGCTATTAGTAGCTTGTGAAAATAAAGGAAGAAAAATATAATTACTTGTATCCTGCCAAGTGTTTTTTTACCCTACAGATTTTACTTATTAAATACAAGTGTTCTGTTATTGTTCCATATGAGCTCTGCCAAACTCACTTTTGATTTTCAGAGCTTTTTGGATTTTGCACTGTGTTTAAGGTATAGAGAACTGTGGTACCTTGTTGTGAAGATTGGATTAAATGAAACAAGGCATGTAAAGTGTCTATACCAGATCCTAGAACATAGAAGAATAAGATAAATAATTATGGTTTGTTGTTTTTAAGATGAAAATGTTAAGCCCTTACAACTCTTGTTTCCAGGCCCCTTAGCTAGGCATAGGGTTTTGCTTTGTCAGTAGTTTGATGTTCAGATGAGTTTCCTTGTAAAGGTGACTAAGATATTTGAAGAGGAGAGAAGCATTTTTATTCTTTGGTGGTGTAGAAGAAAGAAAGTGAATGGACTTTGAAGCCAGATAGATCAGGGTTCAAATTCCATAAGATCAGCCTAAAAAAGGGGGTGTGGGGGAGAGAAATTTGCCTATCTTCCAGGTCGCTTTGAGGATTAAATACAACTAGATAGACTAGAAACTGCTCAGTGCACAATATGCACTCACTATATGATGGCAGCTGTTTTGTTAGAGTATGTTCAGGAGGACTTAGGTACAACGCTTAACCCATTTACAGTCTGAAAAGCATTTAATCAGCCACTTTCATGACTGAAAATGAGGGACTTGGACAAGGATCAGAGAAAGCATTTATTGTACATAAAGAAACAAAGCACTGTTACTATGATCTGTCCTCAGGAAGATGGCACCAGGCCCTCCTCTGTGATGTAATGTCATGGGATTTTACTTGTTGGGGGAGGAGGGGACACAATGAAGCCCGGGAGGAGCAACTTCCCCACTGCACCCAGGCAGAAGGGAATGTTTCCCAGGTGATATGGTAGTGTGAG
Organism: Procyon lotor; assembly: GCA_028646535.1. NCBI lineage: Eukaryota > Metazoa > Chordata > Mammalia > Carnivora > Procyonidae > Procyon > Procyon lotor. The sequence goes on along the minus strand of JAQQSY010007811.1, from coordinate 2,916 downwards.
AGCCTGTAGCCTTTAGCCTCCAGGAACTTTCTATTGTACTGGGATTTTAAAATGCAGGCTGCCCATTTTATTATAGAATATCCCTGAAGTTTCAGGTTTAATGTTGTCATACTAGAAAGGAAGACTGCTATCTGTTGATCAACATACTCTTAGGACAGACCCTATCTGCTTCTGCTTAGATTCCTACTGGATTCAATTCAGATACAAACGTTGAGAAAGGGCCTGCCATGTGTCAGCTGCTGAAAACACAAAGACATCTGATAAGGTTCCAGCCCAGGAGGGACTGGCAGAAGGATGGATAACTGATAACTGAGCAATATAATAGCATCGTGAGTAAAGTGCTATGAGGGTACTGAGGAGAAAAAATTAATTTTTCTAGGGAGGTTAAGGGAAACTCCTCCAAACAAGTGACATTTTATCTAATTTTTGGCCTGAGTCATTCAGCAAAAGGCTTTGAGATGGAATGATGAGAGGAAGAAGCAGAGGGTGAAGGTTGGGTATTAAGGAGAGAATAACATTCCAAGTGAAGGAAACTGTGGGGTCAAGGGTGTGAGGCAGTAGGCATATTCATTTATTTGTTCAGTTATTTACTGAACAAACAAATATTGGTTGACGGTCAGATACTCTTCTTGGCACAGGGAAAACAGCAGGAAGCAAGATAGACAAGGTCCCTGATGCTCTCATGTAGTTGACATTTTAGAGCTGGATGGGACAGAAACAAAAAAACAAATAAGTGAACAAGGTAATTTCATAGAGTGACATGTGTTATGATGAAAATAAGGTGGGAGAAGATGTGATAGAGAGTATAAGAGGCCTAGGCCTGGTGTATTTGAGGAAAAGAAAGGCAGCCCCCTTGACTAAAACAGCGTGAGCAAAGGAGCGATAGGGGAAGACCAGGGAGGTTGGCAGACCTGGTTAGTAGGGCCTTATGGGTCATCATAAAGAGTTTGTTTTGAAAAAGTACCATTTGGTGTTGTGTAGAGAAGAGATTGGAAGCAGGGAGATCAGTTGGGAGGCCGTTGCTTACTCTATGCAAGAGATGTTGGTCGCTCCAACCAGGTGAGAGCAGCAGAGACAGATGTGTTTAGCACGAATATACATTTTTTAAAAAAGATTTTATTTATTTATTTGACACAGAGAGAGAGATCACAAGTAGGCAGAGAGGCAGGCAGAGAGAGGGGGAGGAAGCAGGCTTCCTGCTGAGCAGAGAGGCCTTTGCGGGGCTCAATCCCAGGACCCTGAGATCATGACCTGAGCTGAAGGCAGAGGCTTCAACCCACTGAGCCACCCAGGCGCCCCACGAATATACATTTTTGAAGTAGAGCTGACAAGACCTGCTGATGGATTGGTGTGGGGGTGAGGGAAAGGAAGATGTAAACACATCAGATGCTACCGATTTGAAGAGGAGAGAGAAAAGGAATGCTGAAGATGTGGCAACGGTGGGAACAGGAGGGTGGAGAGAAGATGCTGGGAAAGAATGACTGTTAAGGCTTTGGGAATGAATGATTTTGTCCTCACACAGAGGAGACAAGCGTACTGGGCCACTAACAAAGCCAGGCTGATAACCTGTCTGTGAGGCCAGAAACTTCTCAAACTTTCACTGCCAAGGGTTTTTAAATGAATGAATGAATGAATGAATGAATGAATGAATGAATGATTGACTGACTCTCTGGCTAAATTTGAACAAATTTATGTCTTTCCCTACATTCTCTCCATCTCATTTTTTGCCCCACAGGATCAATATCCGTCTATTTTCACACACTCTCCATTGGTCCCACCTTCTCTCCTTGGCAGATTTTTCAGAATACTATCATCCAAGTCAAGTAGGAAATTCTGCACATAACAGGCACTGAGAATGTATGTACTCAGGGGCAATTAGAGGTGCTTGCTTTCAGACAGAAGTTGCTTCTACTACTTTGTTCCACTTCTACTTTCATGCTTAGCAACTCACCATACTTGGCCCTTTTGACTGGGAGGAGGCATGATCAGGCTTATTAAATATTTTTTTTGTTGTTGTCCTTGGCTGGGTGGCTGGTTCTATTGTCTCCTGGTCCCAGGGTCCTGTTCTGTTCTCCTGTCCTCTGCATACACACTGCAGGCCTGCAGGGGTCCTCAGATCTCCCTCTGAACCACTGCACCAGGCTCGTCCTCCTTAGCTAACATTATCTTTTATTTAAACAGAAACAGTAGCCACCAATCTTGTTACATAAAATCCCAGTAGGTATCCTAGGGTGTTAAACTAATGCAGCATCTACTGTTGGGGAGTGTTGATCTGGCAAGACAAATGCGCAGTAGGAGAATATCGCTGAAATGTTGTAACAAGTTTGACAGGCCTTCCTTGGAATTTTGGAGGGGAAGGGACTTTAGAGATCATGCTATCTCAATCTTCTTTGTTTTCAACTGTAAAAACGAAGGCTTAGAGAGACAAAGAAATTTGCCCAGGAGGCACATCAGGGCTAGAAATCAACCTCTTGATAATCTGAAGAGTCCATCACATTTAGGATAAAGGAATGTTAAACTTTTCCTCCCAAGTTTGTCAAATGTGAACAGTGACAGTGACACGGTACTCCTGCTTACACCTGGACTGCAAATATGAGGCAGATACATATGTAATGAGTGAACTTGAGATACTTTTGTTGTTTTTACAAACATTTTACTGACATTAGGACTGGATTCACATCCATGCAAGGTATATTAACCGAACCCGATATGGATGCAATGTATAGTAACTGAATCAGATATAGTTTAAAGACAGCTGGATAGAGTTGCAGGTGAAGTTAGAGCCACCTGGGGATCTACTCCAGTAACATTCTCAGTTTATGTGCAAACCAGTGTATGGAAGGGGGTGGAGTCAGTTGTACCTCCAGGGGCTTCTCACATCCTGAGAATTGCTCAGTAAAACATGGGGTTTCTTAC
>JAQQSY010007810.1:0-10231 GCA_028646535.1 Procyon lotor | reverse complement strand
ATATATATATATATATATATATATATATATATATACACACATACACACAATGGAATACTATGCAGCCATCAAGAGAAATGAAATCTGGCCATTTGCAATGATGTGGATGGAACTCGAGGGTATTATGCTAAGCGAAATAAGTCAGAGAAAGACAATTATCATATGATTTCTCTGATATGAAGAATTTGAGAGGCAAGGCGAGAGGTTTGGGGGGGGTGGGGGAGAGAAATGAAACAGGAAGGTATGGGGAGGGAGACAAACCATAAGACACTCCTAGACTCACGAAATGAACTAAGGGTGGCTGGGAGGCAGGCAGGCAGGGATAGGGTGGCTGGGTTGTGGACACTGGGGAGGGTATGTGCTATGTTAGGTACTGTGAAATGTGTAAGCCTGACAACTCACAGACATGTACCCTGGGGCAAATAATACATTATATGTTAATAAAAATTAAAAAAAAAAAAAAAGAAAGAAAGAAAGAAATGCACTTGCATTATCGCAGAAATTTTATAATTACATTTGACAATACTTCCCAGTAGATTCTAAAATAAAATTTTAAGTGTGTATTAAAAAAAAAAAAAAAGCCAGTAACAGTGGGCAACCGGTTGGCTCCGTCAGTTAAGTGTCTGACTCTTGATTTCAGCTCAAGTTACAGTCTCAGGATTGTGGGACTGAGCCCCAATTTGGGCTCCATGCTCGGTAGGGAGGCTGCTTGAGAATCCTTCTCTCCCTCTGCTCCTGCTCCCCATCTCTCTCTCTCTCCCTCTCAAATATATAAATCAATCTTAAAAAAAAAAAAAAAGCCAGTAATAGCTACCGTAGTGTCAGGAGATTGAGACTAAGGCAAAAGGCACTATTAGAGGGAAAAAAAGAGAATCATTATATAATAGTGAGAAAAAAAAGAATAAAAAATGAAACACACATACACACACACACATCTAGAAATTTTTAAACTTGTGTGTACTTAATAACAATGCCTCAAAATATGTAAAGCAAAAATGATTTATGGGAAACTGACAAATTTACTATCATAATGGGAAGATTTTACTATACCTATTTCAGCCAAAATAGTAAAATTAGAGAAGATTAGTAAGTTTAGACTCATGTACCCAACAATAAATTAGTAAATTATTTTCAAACATAAGAAATATTTATAAAAACTAAAACATGGCTAAAAAGCAAAAATCTTAACAGATGCCAAAGAATTAGTAAGATAAAAACATCATTAGCTCACCAAAGGACAAGTAAATTAAGTATTGAAAACAAAAAAATTCTATATAATTTTGGAAACTTAAAGAACATTTTAAAAATTTTAAAAATTTAAACTTATGGTCAAATCGGAAATTAGAAAATAAATAAATAATAATGAATTACTACTTATCATTATCCACTAAAGATGAAGATGCAAGTAACATTATCTATACCTCAGTCATTTCACATTGGTATATGGTTGAATCTCAAAATACATGACAAGAATGTCAATTATACATTGCTTGCAATCGTAAAAGTCAGAAACAACTTGAAGGTCCATAAATCATACTATACTCATATAATGGAATAATGAATACTGTAAAACAACTATTGCTACACACATCAACATGAGTGAATGTCAAAATCATAACACTGAAAAAAGTCACTAAAAAACATGGTAAGATTGTATTTACATAAACGTTAAAAAGAGGTAAGACTCAATATATTATTTTTTAGGAATATGTATGTTTAAACCATTAAAAAATAATTAACACTATTCAAGTTAGTGGTTGCCTCTTAGGCTGAAGAAGGGGGATATGAAGGTGAGAAGTACACAGAAATATTAAAAATTATAGGTAATGTCCATTGACAAGATAGATTTAAAAATTTCATATAAAGGAATGCTCTATGGCAGGTAAAATTAATAAATAATGCTACATATACAACAAAAACATCTTAAATGCTATGTGGAGTGAGAAAAGCTATGGAAGGATATATATAGTATAATACTTTAATTACAATATAATGACATGTGTGGAAATGATAAACCAAACTAAGGGCAATGGTTATACTGGGGGGAAATGACAGGGAGGAACAGAAATCTTCAATTCTATCTGTAATTTTTCATTTCTTAAAGGTGGCAGTGGGTATATAACTTAAAATTATTAGGTATAGTCTCTGTATGTTTCATTTAAAAGTCTAATGCTGGGGCACCTGGGTGGCTCAGTGGGTTAAAGCCTCTGCCTTCAGCTCAGGTCATGATCTCAGGGTCCTGAGATAGACCCCACATCAGGTTCTCCGCTCGGCAGGGAGCCTGCTTCTCCCCCTCTCTCTGACTGCCTCTCTGCCTATTTGTGATCTCTCTCTCTCTCTCTCTGTCAATAAAACAAACAAGCACCTTAAAAACTTAAAAAAATAAAAAGTCTAATGCTAAAGTACAGATTATATCAATTCATAGAAGGAGAATCTGACAACTCCACATTGCCTTATCTTTTAAACCACAGAGAAGGTATTATTATGCTCTATCACCCCCTCAGAATCACTGTGTGTGTGTTTTTAAAGATTTTATTTATTTATTTGAGAGAGAGAAAGAGAGACCACAAGCAGGGGGAGGGGCAAAGAGAGAGGGAGAATGAGACTCCCTGCTAAGAAGGGAATCTAACAGAGGGCTCCATCCCATGACCCTGAGATCCTGACCTGAGCCTAAGGCAGATGCTTAACCGACTGAGCCACCCAGGTGCCCCCAGAATCACTGTTTTAACACATATTGAGCTATTATTTATGTTTCACTTATCATGTGCCAGGCACTGGACTGAATGTTTTATGTGTATAACTCATTCACTTCAATCCTAAAGACAATCCTAATGAGGGAAGTATAATTTATATACTCATATACCACTTCACTGATGAAGAAACTGAGACTGAGAAAGTTTAGGTAATTTGTTCCAAGTTAATAGCTAGTTAGTAAGTAGCAAGATCAGGATTTAAATGCACGTACATCAGACACCAAAACTCCTGGTCTTCAATCAGAACCACAGGACGTAAAATGGTGAGCACTAGTTTGTCTCAAGGAAAAGGCCTCCATGTAAAGCTCCCGCTGATATACAGAACTAATGGTGAGTGCAATGGATTTACCCAAAGAATCGGTAACTTTTGTGCTGATCGATGATCTAATGCCTCTACTGTTTCTTTTCTGTGTATTTACTTCTCATAGCTTTCTCATTCTTTGGTGTTTTGACATTTTAAAATGTCTTATTATCTCGATGTTATTTGTGCAGCAACTTTAGAGAAAAAGGTACTACAAAAAAGGAATGAAAGTACTATAATAATGTAAAAATGACCCTTCTTTTTTATGTCATCTTATTATCTCTCTTATGTCAATAATCATTGTATCCCTCCTATAACCATCTCCACCATTTAAATTTTTTTAAAGATTTTATTTATTTATTTGAGAGAGAGAAAGAGCATGTGAGGGGAGAAGGTCAGAGGGAGAAGCAGACTCCCCATGGAGCTGGGAGCCTGATGTGGGACTCTATGCCGGGACTCCGGGATCATGACCTGAGCCAAAGGCAGTCTCACTTAACCAACTGAGCCACCCAGGCACCCCATATCTCCACCATTTAACTGGAAATGTTTCAAGGCCCTAAAAGAACTGCAAATGAGTAATCATTTTACCATCTAGCACAATCACCAATGCCTGGAGACAGACACACAAACTCACTTGCTCAGGCACAATAATACTTAAGGGTAAATGACATTGATGTCTACAGAAATAACCAGGTCCTACCCACACAATCTCCAGCCCATGCTTGCTGCACTCCTTCATGCTCAAGTATTCTTAAGTTTTCTTTTGTGAATCTTCAGTTGAAATAATACACCTTCTTTTAACCCATTCTCCCATGATTACTTTTCTGCACCTCCACAGGATGATCAAGTGAAAAAAAATCATCAGACTAATGGTATTCATTACAAACCAAACTGGCTGCACACACAAAAACTAGAAGCTCTATACGTTCTCTGCTTGAATTCAATAAAAAGCCAAGGAATCACAGAGTTGTATGGTCCGAATTAACTTCAAAGGTCCAGCTCAATCCTCTCATCTTACAAAGAAAACAAGAGCCAAGAAAGTTAATGCTAGTCACCAGAAATTCATGGAGTTAATCCTAATATAGTTTGTTTGTTTGTTTTTAAGCTCTTAGGCCAACATAAGTAACTTATACACTACAAAGAGCTTCAAAGTTGGACCTGGATTTAAATCTTAACTTTGCTCGTTACTGAGCACATGGCTAAAAGCAAACTATTTAACCTTTTGGGGCCTTGTCTGTGAAACAAAAGGAGGGAATTATTTCTACCTCTCATAATAATGTGAATTAAATAAGACAATGTACTATCTGGCACATGGATACTCAACAAATGATCGCCATTAAAAATAAAAGGTATTTTCCTAGTTTACAGAAAGGGTCATGAATTATCTCTTCCTTTTGGTGCTGGTATTTGCATCATAATTCCTACTCTCTAGCTCCTCACTTTCTGAATCATTTGGTATTCAACTGCTGACAACTGGGGGGTGGGGGGGAGAGAAAGGAAAAGAAATGGGGGGGGGGACGAAAAGAAAGGTAAAGGAAAAGATAAAGAAGAAAAAGAAAACAAACTCCGAGAAGTCTACTCCAAGGTCTGCGAGCAGATTTACATCAGATGTAAAAAAGTGAACAATGAAACAGGCAGAGAGACTGCCTCTCATCACTCTCCTCTGGAAAGCAGAAAGGGAAAGGTGCAGAAATAGTCACTTCATTTGATGCAGCCACAGTAAAGTCTTGTTCCACTTGCTGTACAGTTCTCATATAAATGGGAAAACTAGAAATCTCCAAGCTTATCAACCTCTATAAGAAAAAAAATTGGAATTATGTATTATTGTAAATTGGGAGAGTTAATCATATATCCAAAGGTATACACTTGGTAAATGTAAATAAGCCTTCCAAAAGAGTTATTTGTCAAACCTGAGTAAAAACTTTTGAATTGTACTAATGGGATTGCTGTGCAAAAGTGAACAGAAGCCATCTTGGCAGCTTAACTCATTATCAACTATGGGGAAAAACAATTTCTCAACAAAGGTACTCTTTGTTAGATACTAGATAGATACTAGATACCTGAAGTATCTAGAAATGGGATGTTTCCACAAGACAGAGAAAATGACCTAATGGCACCAGCTGAGCCAAAATGGCCAATGAAGTCCCTGCGGCTAGCTGCCCACATACTCAACTCACCGGACATAGTTTTCTCCCTTGTTTTCAGAATGATTCTTCTCACAAGTCAATCTTACCATAAAGTATACCTCAAAAGCACTGAAAGCAGTGATTGAAAAACCACCTCACCCTGCTCTGCTGACAAGTCCATTCACCTGGGCAGTCTCACTGGGACTATACCTTATCTAGTCATTACTCAAAACTTACCTTTGATTTGTATATGCCCTGACTTTTCTCTCTCAGGTGTACTACACAGATTTGGCAAGATGCTTAGCTCATTTAACTCCCACCCTACTTCTAGAATGTGACAATAACTATGTCTTTTTGAATGATTTCTTCAAGGCAGAGAATATACAAAAAGGATTTCACTGAACTTACTTTCTTTGAAAATAAATTCCTTTTCTAAAACTCTCTTCAGAGATGCCTGCATGGCTTAGTCGGTTGAACATCTACCTTCAGCTCAGGTCATGATCCCCAGATCCTGGGATTGAGTCCCGCATCAGGCTCCTTGCTTAGCAGGGAACCTGCTTCTCCCTCTGCCTGCTCTGCCTGCAGCTCTTCCTGCTTCTGCTCTCTCTCTGACAAATAAATAAGTCTTTTAAAAATATATTTTAAAAAAAAAACCCTCTTCATAAACTTTTTGCTCTTAGCAAATATATCATGAATATTTTTTGTCACATACAGAACGTGTGATCATTGGTTGGTATGCAGTATGTCCACTTACAATACAGCAATTAAACCAACTCGCTATTGTTCTACCTGTGCAGTTACCAATTGTTCACAATTACAAGCAAGATTCCATTGAACTTCCTCAGGTCATAAGACTAGACTAGACATAGAACTAGGTAAGGAGGATGCACATTTTTATTTTTTTAAAGATTTTATTTATTTATTTGTCAGAGAGAAAGAGTGAGAGAAACACCTCACAGGCAGGGAGAGTGGCAGGCAGAGGGAGAAGCAGGCTCCCCACTGCGCAAGGAGCCCAGTGCACAATTCAATCCCAAGACCCTGGGATCGTGACCTGAGCCGAAGGCAGACACTTAACAGACTGAGCCACCTGGGCGTCCTGAATGCACATTTTTAAAGCATTTGGTCATACTGTCTTATTCTCTTGGCACATACCCTGAGATTTTCCACAGCAGAAGACCTACTATGGCATTTAATAATCAACTGTGCACTTGTCATTCTCCCACAATATAAAAATGTTGCTCAATAAATGTTAACTGAATGTGTAAGCAGCCAAATGTTTTCCTGTAGAAAGCCTATCACTGGATTATGTTTAAAATTATTTACTCACTGTCACTTTAAACCTTTCACAGTCTTGTGTACCTTCAAGGGTACTCTTAGCATCACCTGGACTAGCATTTCTGAAAGATGAAGTACTCAATACCTGTGAATTTCTAGCTTCATAATTAATTAGTAGAAATGAGAAAGTGAACTGCATTTGTTCTAACTTACTAAGTTTATATGGCCACTAATAAGACTTCTACATCATTATTATAGACACTAAAGCTGGGTATAAAGAAAATAAAATAGGAGGTGAAAGACGAACTAAGATTTAAGTGCCTACTATGAGCAAGGCACTCTGCCAGAAGCCTTATGTTCATTTTCTCATCTTTCTCATTTAATCCTCAAAATAAAGTCAGCAGCAGATGTCATCCCCATACTTCAGCAGAGGACATTGCAGCATGGCAACAAGTGCTGGAGCTAGGGTTTGAGACCCAGGCTGCATAACGTTAATGTCCACACGCTCCTCACTACGGCGTGCATCACTGAAGCAAGCACCGCCCAGCTTATCAAATGCAACAACCTGCAGCCTGCAGGGGTTACTTTTCCAGTTCCCACATTCCCATCCCAGTCTCCAAATCCACCTGACTCTACATCACAGATTACAAAGCCCTGTCCCACTGGAAGCTTTATTTTAGCATTTCACACCGTTAAATGCTGTGTTTCAAGTGGCCAATTAAAGTAAAATGGAAATGTTGCAAATAAAAACTCAATTTGATTATAAGCTTAGTTCATGTAAGGCATTGTATAAAGACCTTCTTTAAAACAGGGTTTCTTTTTCCTCCTCTTCGTCCCTTCCCCCAATTTATGTCCTAAATAAGTTAGAGCCTCCATTCACAAGTACCTTTCTAGGTTTTCAAAGCTGCACATTCCTATCCCCACCCCAATCATAAACCTTAGATACCTTATTTTTTTAAAAGCTACAAAGCCATTAGCAGTAGTCAGCCAATTTATAAACCAGTTTTAGCTTTCTGATTAAAATCTTAATAAAAATTCTACTAGTTGGATGTTAACCTGGGTTAAAAGCCTCAGCAAAAACAAACTGGTCTGCACAAAAATTAGCAAGAATCAAGGACTGATTACTATTAAAACCTTAAAATGCACTCTCTTTGGGTCCTACCTTATGAGGAAAACTGTGATCTACTCAATGTGGCTAGGTTCATTTAAACTTCCTTTCATTAGTAATCTCTTCTAGTTTCTTAGAAAACAACAAAAAACTTTACCATATTCTCACCTACATTCTCATAATGACTCCTCCTCTTTAAAACTCAGACGGTCTTCACTAATCTCAGAATAGAAAGACTGATGGATACTGCTTTGATAATAATTGGTATTTTCAGACAAGTTTAAAACATATACATTACTACACACCCCCACCCACCACATACATCCTACTGGTGGTAAATGACTCCCATCCTGTGTCCCCCATCTATGCCCATTAATCCATCCACTTTGAGGTGCATCTCAGAAACTAAAGTAGACCCTGTCCTCTAGGCTTCTCCCCCATCTCAGGGGATGGCACCAACATTCTCCAGGAAGCTGAAGCCAGAAGCCTGGAAATCACCTCAGACTCCACATTTTCCTGCCCTTAATTCTGCATCTCAAAACATCAGCACATTTAGTTATTTACAACTCCAAATACCTCTGGAACCCTACCACACTAATCTAAGTCATAAGCATCTGTCAGATTCCTTCAACAGTATCTAACTAATTTCTTCGCATCCTATCCGCTCTTGGCCCACTCTACTACATTCACCACAAAGCAGTATGAGTGAATCAGAGTGATGTTGTAAACTACTAGATTCTGATAAGGTCATTTTCCTCCCTGAACTCTTGAATGGCCTCACACTGCCTTTAAATCAGATCCAAAATCATAAACATGGTTTTGAATTTAGAAGTTCATCTTAAGCCATTGCTTCTCCTTTCCCTCCTTCTACTTCAACCATTCTGGGGTCCTTTCTGTTTCTCAAACATCCCCATGCTTTTTCTCAACCTGGAGTACCCTGCTCATGGTATGTGACTATTTTTCTTTATCTTGCTATTTGCCTGGTAACTCCCACTCACCCTTGAACCTTAACATAAGCACTATTTCCTCAGGGGAGCCCTTAAGAGTATAACCACAGAGGCACTCAATAACATATTTGCTGGATGAAAAATAATGCATGTCTTATTCACTGTATACCCTAGCCCCTAGCAAAAAAATATTATGTCTGCCACATAATACACAATATAGAGTTGTTGAGTATTAACTTTTTTTATCTGGTAAACATACAAAGTTTAAAAATATTAGTTCTCCCAGACCTTAATGGACTTCAAATTGCTATAAAATATATTTATAGGAAGTGAATGGTTCTATATAGAGCAAACATATTAAATACCCTGTCAGTAAGCAGATGTTTAAATTTTACAAATTATCCCTGCATACATAATATTCTCCTCCTTACTACTCACCACAGGTGACTAGTTCTGATTAGTCTCAAAAGGTCTCTCAAGTCGTATTTGCTTAGAACCAGATCACAGAGCTATAAGCCTTTATTTGAGAATAGAAGTAACATTACAGTGGCTCCCAAAAGTATGTTTTCAAAAGCTTCTTAAAAAAATAGTCAACAAGAGAATATATGAAGTTAACAAAGCTTACAAACAAAACTCTTATCAGTAATTAAGCTTATTTTATAATCTGGTTTATCACAAATTATACAGTCCCTACATTCTTCACACCTATATAGCCTACTTCTCAGAAGTGTGAACTAGCAAAAAAGTTATTTGGAAGAAAGTTGTGTCTTATACAGCATTTATTGTACAGACTCTACAGTTTTCCCAGTAATAGCGTCTCCTATTCATTTACAGGGCATAAATTAACATGTTAACATTATAGCAAATACCTAAAAATCCATCAGTACTACAGTAACATGCACCAAAGACAACATTTATTTCATTTCGGTCTTAACCACAAAATGTGTCCATTTTTTTAAAAACCAAAAGCACAGGGAGAAATTTTCTAAATATTGTGACATTAATCTACTTCCAACAAAATCAACATTGGATGATATGTGTGCATATATATACATCTTACATATACATCTCAACCATCAAAAGTACTGATAGGGCTAGGCAAATCGTGGAAATATTAAGAAAAGCTGACAAAATAAAATACGCAAATTATAACCTAAAACAAAACCAAAACCTGTGACCTATCTGTTTATAGCTGATCCTTGGTCCCAGTTAAAGACCTCTCTTCAGGCCAGTAGTTCCTACAGTCATTCATGAGTCACTCCAATAACAGTATGTGGAATGAGCTGCTAGGGAGGTTGGAGTCTAGATTTTTTTTCAGCTCAGACCTAAGGTTTCGAATGCCCGCAAGACTCAACAACATTGGAACAAATTAGAAAAGCATTTGGGGGGTGGGGGGAACATGCCTGGGTGGCTCTGTCAGTTAAGTGTCTGCCTCCGATTCAGGTCATGATCTCAGGGTCCTGGAATGGAGCTCCAGGACAGGCTCCCTGCTCAGTGCAGAGTCTGGTTCTCCCTCTCCTTCTGCCCATGCCCCCCTCCTCCCAGCTTGTGCTCTCTTCTGTCTCTCAAATAAATTTAAAACATTTTTGAAGAGAACACAGGCAGCAATCTCTTCGACCTTAGCCGCAGCAACTTCTTCCTTTCTACATCCCCAAAGGCAAGGGAAGCAAGGGCAAAAATGAACTATTGGGACTTCATCAAGATCAAAAGCTTTTGCACAG
>JAQQSY010007809.1:0-10233 GCA_028646535.1 Procyon lotor | reverse complement strand
GTGTGTGTGTGTGTGTGTGTGTGTGTGTGTGTGTGTGTGTGTGTCTAGACTTACTTAAGGGGTTAGTAGTAGGAGCGTGGAGTTAAACAGGCATTTGTCCAAGTTCTACCTCCACTTCTTTTTTGGGGCTTGATTTGCTGGAACAAATCACTTGAACTTCCCTGAGCCTGTTTACTGATTTGTAAAATGAACCCAGACTGCCTGAGTTCAGGTCTTGTCTTGGTCATTTATTAGCTGTCTAACCTGGGAAAGTTATGTAGTCTCTCTCTGTTTGCATATCCCCATCTGTACATTGAGGGCAGTAACACGTCACAGGACCGCTGCCAGTTACATGGGTTCATGCATGTGAAGTGTTTAGAATAGTGCCTAGGACATAGTTATGCTGCTCCTCCTCTCTGCGAGCTCCCTGGGCACAGGGAACGTGTCTCAGCACAGTTTCTGGTGCATAGTAAGTAACAAGAATGTATACTGAATCAGTGAAGGAATGGCGCCTATCTTATGGGCCCCTCCAATTCAGTACCCCCAAATCGGCTTCTTCACCCTCATCACGTGTGCCTCTGGAATATCCGTGACCCCACCAGACCCTGCTGCCGGTGCCAGGAGAAAACCTGGCCTCTTCCCTCCACCAGCCCCGCCCCGTGTAATCAGTTAGCAAAACCCAACCGCTGGATGTGCACCCTGGTGCACCTGCCATCCCACCTCATAAACTCAAACCTTGGGCGTCACTCCCACGAAGGAGTTTGGTAGCCTCCTCACTGTGCTTCCTGCCTGCAAGTCTTGCCCCAGCAATGGTTCAGAAAACCCTAATCTCACCATGGGTAAATTTTGTGCCCTCTCTCTGTCTCGGTTTCTTCACCTTTAGAATGGAGGTGGTGATGATAGTAATAGTAACTGCTTCGTAAGATTGCTGTTACCTTAAAAGAATGATTCACAGAGAGCTGCTAGCACCGTGACTGGCACATGGGTGCTCGGCTAATGCCAGCTTTTACTGTGACTGTGTACAGATAAACACAGGTCTCTTAACCTGGCACCAAGATCTTTTGTGATCTCTGGTCCCTGCTCTTCTAGCCCCTTCATGTCCCCCCACTACCCCCGTGAGCATCCTCCGTAAGGTCACGCTCCCTCCTGTTCCTCAGTCCTGCCCGTGCTGTTTCACACCTCCCGTCTTCCTCTTGCCCTCGTTCAGTATGGCAGACCCTAAGCAAGCCTGTCTCAAACCTCCCTTCCTCTGCCAGTCCTTTGCTTCCCCCTCTCCCAGACACAGTTATCATTCTCTCCTCTGCATCTTGTACATGACACTCTGAATATAGGCTATAAACATGTTTGCCATGTGTGTATTAGATAGAAGTATTTAGAGTTGAGTTTGGTTTAGATTATTTAGATTAATCTGCTTAGAGTAGGACTTTGACAGCTAAGAGAGGTGTAGAGAGAGCAAGTGAGGGGGGCAGTCCCAGCCCCGCCCTCACCTGGAGCTTGGGCCGGTGGCACCTGCCAAAAGAATATGCAGCACTCCGGTGACTTACAACAGAAGAGGTGGCACTAAAGGAGGGAAGTCTGGAAATCAGGCGTGGCCTACGAAGATGTGAGTTGGTGAAGGAGATCCAGATCTGTTTGCAGTGAGCCACTGAAACCATCGATTTCCCCAGCACGGACGCTTGCAGTCTTTTTCTTCAGAGCAGACATTTTGCCACGCTGGTCATTCAAAGGACAAGGTTTGAGGTTGAGAGGATAAGTAACTAATAAGTAACTACTGATAACTATAGTTATAAGTAACTATAACTAATTATACTAATTGAAGGTATTAGGTGCCCTCGCTTCATCCATGTTGTACAGGAGGAAAATCTCCTTTGTCAGACCTTCCTTCCCAGATTCTCAGTGGACCAGGGAAGATTTTAAAGCAAGAACAGAGCTGGTCGATTTTATCAGGATCATCTCTTGCTGGCATTAAGTAACTATATTCCATTTAGTCCAGGATCTGTCTGTCTTTGCTCAGACACCAGCATTTAACTTAATGTTTCTAATTGTGAGGATCAATTCAGACCTATCAGTTTCCAAGACCAGACATCATTCTGCTAGATCTGCCTCCTATCCTTAATAAGAAGTACGTGACTGGCTTGAATATCCATTTAAGACAGTGAAAAAATGGTTTTGCAGAGTAGATTGAAATCTGTCATCTGAAGTGTTTCCTTGTCTGCCCTGTGGAGTAATAATACTCCTAATTATTTTTACAGCAGGATTTCATCTATTTTCCGGTATACATCCTGTAAATTGAATTGAGCTGGGATTACCCGGCAGCTAAACCTTATCCTCGAGTTCTGTAGCCATTTTCTAATGAAACTCTCGTTGAAGACGACTTTCCCCCTACTCTCCGCCCTCCCATTCAGAAATATCAAGCATGACAAAGAGGTGATGAGGACCTCAAACTTGGTCTCAGGTCTTCCTAAATAGTCCCCTCCTGTTGTGCTTTTAAAAAATATTTTTGTGTCATAGCCTGAATATTCACATTCCATCTAGCTAGGGGTTTTCCATGTTACATAAACTATTTCCTATCTCTACATCTTGAGAGGCATTCAGGGCAAGCTGTACTGCCCTCGCAGAGCCGGAGAGCAGCTCACTGTTGGGAAAAACCACTTGTTCAGAGTCATTTGGAGGGTTTGTGAACAAATTGCAATTAACCTTAAGATCTCCTGATTCCTTCTCCATTAGCCCCCAGTGCCTATTTTGAGGACCAAGAAGTAGTATGGTTGGGATTGATTTCAGTAAGACCTTTGCCATGATTTTTCACAATGAACACAGGAGGGAAATACAGGAAAGGAAACATTATACCAAAGCAGTAAGTGCTTATTTTACTGTGTAAGATTGTGATAGATTTCTTTTTTCCTTTCCTGATCTTTATTCTCCAAATTTTCAGTAATGTGATTATTACTTTCATTATTTTTAAAATGTTAACTGTCACTTAGCTACATATATTCTATTTCAGAAAATATGTATAGAAATTTGCCTTTCTTAATGCCTCAGAATTATAAATATGATTGTTCTGTCCTGTGATTACTTCAGAGTGGTTTAATGTGGTATAGAAGGAAACTGCCTTATACTTTTCCCTAAGGAAACTGCCTTGCACTGCTGTACTTTTATTCTTTCTTCTCTTTCAAATAGAAAAAACAAATTTCAAGATTCAGAAAGTACGAAGGGCATGCATACACAGATAATCTTCCTCCCACCTATCTTGTTCTTCCCACAGGCGACTAAACTACCCCTTTCTTGTCCATCTTTCCAGAGATAATTTATGTGCGTGTGCTTATTCACACAACAGTGGCAATAGGTGGTCTCTACATGCTGCTCTTGGAGAGCTCTCGCTTTCATTTCGATCACATCCCTCTTCCAGGGCTTGCCTGCTTTGTTTTTTCTATAGCCACTCCATAGTCTATCATGAATCTCACACGTTTTTACACACACCTGACAATATAACCAGTCCGGTCTTGGATGATTTTGATTTTTTTTTTTCAGTCTTTTGCAGGTAATGATTCAATGAATAGCTTAATACATCATTTTGAATGTAAGTTCTTTCATTCACAAGGGACACTGAGGACACCTTCCTAGATGTAGGTTTGTACATTTTTGAGTTTGCCGCATGTTCCAATTTGTCCTCAGTCAGGATTGTGTGCTGCCCTTTTACCTGTTGCTCCTTGCAGACACCTTTCTTCCTTGGTACCAAGATTCCTGTTGTCACTTCTGGTGTGACTGTGCTGCCTCGAGCTGTCCTTCCCCTTTTCTACTTTCTTAACTCTAAAGACGTGGTAAGCTTAGAAACAAAGAGCCGAGCCGTTAGAAGTGTGTGTAAAGTAAGAGTGTGTGGTTCAGAGTCACAGCCAGAGCATCATAAAGCACTAGTTTATTTCTTCAGCAAGTATTTGTTGAGCACCCAGCCCGCTCACTGTTCTAGGCAGTGGGGACATAGTTTCTGCCTTGTGAATGCTCATATTCCAGTGGAGGGAGAAAGATTATAAACAAATACACAAATAAATGGCTTCCGGATAAATGATGGGTTACTGAGCTTTAATTTTTGTCTTGTAGTTAAAATCAATTGGCCAACATACTGCCAAGTAACATCATTGGTTAATCTTCCTTTGTAGCCCCTTAGCTTTGTGTGTGGGGAAAGGGAAGGACAGAATGTGGACAGGGATCACCTCCTTTGAGGAGTAATGAATAGATAGTTTATGGTAGAGTTATTAAAGAATAAAAAATGTGAATGTAAATAATGCTAAAAAGCACGGAATAGAGTATCCAGAGATCTGAGCACTTAAGTCATTTAAGCTCTCTGGATTCAATGCTTGCTTGTTAATAGGTGTTACTCAAAAAGAAGGTTCTAGAGACTATGGACTCTGAGCAACAAACTGAGGGTTTTGGAAGGGAGAGGGGAGGGGGATTGGCTGAGCCTGGTGGGGTGGGTATTGAGGACACATATTGCATGAAGCACTAAGTGTGGTACATGAACAATGAATACTGGAACACTGATAAAATAAAATAAAATTGGAAAAAAAATAAAAGAGGGTTCTATAGGAGGGTCACAGCCAGGCCAGCTTTGTAATCGGAGTAGGGCGCCTCAAGAGAACGTAGCCCTGGGAGCTCACAGCATGGCAAGAGGATGGAAGGAGTTAGAGGTAGAGGCCCCTTCCTCCAGTTGGTAAACAGGGCCCAGACCAAGTTTCATCCCCCACTGCCCCCTGCACAAGGCCCGTACAACACGAAATAGCTGCCTTGTCTGCAGATAGGTTTGGGAAATTGCTGGGCTAAGCAGGTGAAGCAGACACGATGTCCGTAGGCTTTCCTAGGCTGACACGCTACCCTGAATCACTAAGAGAAGAATGTGGCATGTGGCATTTTCAGAGCACCGTTTTTGTGGGACCAGTATTCCTTGGAACACAGGCTGAGAAAAATGGAACTAGATTATTTGTACCAGTTCTTGTTATTCTAAAATTATGTTCTCATCTGTTTTATTCTAATGCCTTTCCTTCCTTAACAACAACTGAAGTCCTCACTCTTCCCACCCCCACCACATCATCTCCAAACTGCTGTCTCCAGTTAAACATTCCCTTTGCCCCATTGCTCTCTTACCCGGGGCTGTTTTTGTGGGGGAACATACCAGGACACCATTCCAGAACCTCTTTCTCAGAATTACGTAAACCTGAACATTTGAGAAGAATTCTGTTTTTAAGAGGTAGCTGTCACCAGCTTAACAAAAGTATTATGTTTAAATCTATACCAGTAATGGTTACTTCTCAAATAACAAATATGTTTATTTGTAAATACATATGTTGATAGAGCAGATTTGGTCCTTAGAACTTGTAGCTGATGATAACCCACTTGCTGTTTCCTCCAACAACTCCTGTGTGTGAGGTTTGGAGAAGCAGCTTTCTGCCTTACCTTCCTCCTCCTCAGCTCATGAATCCCGCAGACTGCAGTGCTATGAAGGGGGCACCAGTTCACAGACTGGCAAAATCAAGTCATAGACTTGACTTCTTAGAGCTTAGTTTGTTTTTAAGCTAAAAAAAAAAAAAAAAAAAAGCTATAGAAAGAAATATTAATTACTAATAAACATTAAATACGAGTAAAATACCAAGACAAGAGGTCAGTAGGTTTGAAAAATGAACTATCAACCCTACAAAAGTTGTTTCTAATGTGAATGGAGTGGGATCATGGAAGAGAATGCCAACCAACACCATTTTTTAAAATGTATTGGGCCCATCCATCTGCACCTATGAGCTGAGTTTTTATATACATCAGAAACAACACTCAGGCTTTTCAGGGTTTTCATCATTTGGCTGGCAAGAAATAGGACAGTAGCTCTTAAGTGGAATGTATTTGGTGTTCACATATAATTTATGTAATTTATGTAATATTTCTGTTAACAGGAAAGAAACTTTCTCATATAAACTTTATCACCTAAGAATATCATTGGCTTTCTTCCCTAAGTAACTATGTATTTTTAACAGTATCTTTTTTAAAAAGCTTTCTAATTACAGTGAGTTTGAAAGTGGAATCTTTATACCAGTATGCAGGGTTATTTAGAACTTAGGAAATCAGTGGGGATACAGCACTCTCTTTTGCAAAAGTAGCATTTTATGCCAAATTCTTAGTTCTTTCAAAAATTCCCTTACCGTTATAAGTGGTGGATTCTCAAAAGTGAGCATGTGCTCAGCGATGCTACCAAAAACAGGGCTCAGTGCTGTGGGGACTCGTTCACCTACACGGGCAGCCTCGGTCACAGTACGCTCTGTATTCTTAGCACTGGGTAATAACTTTGTGAAGCAGGGCCCTAGACATTATTGAAACTGGCTCTGTTTTTGTTTTTGGTAATTTCACCTTATGAACACTGATGTCGTTAGCTGCTGTTCCATTTGTCTCGCTGCTTCTACTGTCTCTGAAAAATACTTTTTTTTTTCCCTTTTGGGCTTAAGTACCACCTGAAGAGAGAAGCCTTTTCAGGCCTGGGAGACTGGCCAGTGCCCTTTGTCCTTCTGTTCACCTACTAAAAGGTAGTATTGTTAACCTGATTCCGCAGGGCCCTGACTCAGTATAAACACTGCTCAATAGAGCCAGAAAGACTAATTGAATTGTACAATACATCATTTTTCAGCAACAGTTTCAAGTGGACTGTACTTCATTTCCCAGAACACCGTCCAGTTTTTTCCCCCCATTTAAGATATTTAAATATAGCAAATATTTAGCCATGATAAATAAAATATTTGAACCCAATTCTGTCTTTCTGCACCGAGCCTTGAGCTACATGAGGACAGGGCCATGCCTGCTTTATTCCCCACTTGTGCTACGGTATCTATCTGGCATGTACTGGTGTCTCCGTGCCTCAGAGTGGGGCATTATTTATCCCTGCCAACTGTTATTTCATTTCCCCCTCTGGTTAAGTAGTGAAAGGTTTTGACTAATTCTAGGTGCCTATTTGTGAGCTGATTTGCAGGGACTGTAAACTTCACCACCTACCTTACTGCAAGAACCGCAAAAGGTCACACAACAGGTACCTCAAAAATCATTGCTAATAAGGAGGGGCACCCGGGTGGCTCAGTCATTAGGTGTCTGCCTTTGGCTCAGGTCAGGATCCCAGAGTCCTGGGATTGAGCCCGTGTAGGGCTCCCTGCTCAGCAGGAAGCCTAGTTCTCCCTCCCCCATTCCCCCCTGCTTGTGTTCCCTCTCTTGCAGTGTCTGTCAAATCTTTTTTTAAAAGAAAAATTGCTAATAAATTTTTTAAAATGAGGCTGTGATTAAGAAAAAATCAATGCCCTTTTTTGTATCTCTTTATAAATAACTTTTATGAGTTTTATTTTATATTACAAAATACTAAATTACACAAATGTAAAAGTTTTAATCAACATACAATAGCTGTACATTTAATTGTCACCTATTCATATCCACGGGTTTTCATGGTTGTATCTACTTGTGGTACTTCCCTCTGTCCCATCCTTGCCCACCAAGTGAATTTCTGTTTATCCTTCTAGTCCTTGAGGCAGTGTAGCCTGCTTTGCCAGGGGCTCCCTTCCCCCCAAGATAGCTGATTTCTCCTTCCTTTAAGCTACCGGAGGGCCTCATCCGTATTTCTGCTGTGGTAGACGACGGGCTATGTACTACATGTAGTTTTTGTTTTAAATATTTATCTCTGGTACTAAATAGTGAGTCCCATAAGGGTAAGGACTGTATCCTATTCATCTTCATTTAATAAACTTCTAGCCTGGAATGTAAAGCATAGTGGATTTTCAGTTTTCTTTTTAATAAGCAACACTTGTTTAATATTGAATTCTATCATTATTCCCAGTACTAGAGCAGTTTTGGTAGAAACTTTTTAGAGAGGTTTTACCTTCCCTAAATAGAAACTAAGCCAAATCTACATATCATTAGCCAACCCACATCTCCATATCAGTGAATTGGTATATAAAGATTCCCCCAAATTCCCCACTTATTACACATTATTTCTCTGTATCTCAGATACATTGTTTCTACTCTAATGACAATGACATTTTAAAAAAAAAGTATTTGACAGAGAGGGAGAGATCACAAGTAGGCAGAGAGGCAGGCAGAGGAAGAGGGGGAAGCAGGCTCCCTGATGCAGGCCTGATCCAAGGGCCCTGAGATCATGACCTGAGCCGAAGGCAGAGACTTTAACCCACTGAGCCACCCAGGTGTCCCAACAATGACATTTTAAAATCACTTTTTCATAGTCTTGATGTTTACTACCAGAAGTGGATATAGAATTGGATGGATAGATTAGCCAGTCAGCCCAAGCTCAAAGATATTCTAAGAGCACTCCTTTCTGCTCACCAAAATGTGTTTTTTCAGTCTGTTTTCTGCAAATTGTCATTTTAAGCTATCCTTTTATTTCTTTGGAATTTTGTCATATGTACGTGATTTACGTATTTTTTAAAATAGCTACTTATAAAAGTGGAACAGAATATACATGTATGTAGTTTTTAAAATGGAAAATTAAGAGTCTTAATAGCAGTGTTAAGTTTTGAAATGATTGAAGATTCACAGGAAGTTGCACAGATGAAGAGGGGTCTTGTGTACCTTTCACCAGTTTCTCCCATTGGTTACCTCTTAGATCACTGTGGTACAATATCAAAAAAAAAAAAAAGTTTACACGAGTATTGTGGGTCTGTATAGTGCTGTGTCATTTTATCACATGTCGATTCGTGTCATCACCATAATCAAGATTCAGAATTAATGAATCCTTTTCCCTGCCAAGGTTACCTTTATAAGTTCCCAGAAGAGAGAAAGAAAAGACAAATTTTATGTTTAGTTAAATTATGGGCTTTTTCTCTTGGCTTGTTCAGAAAATAATGTGACTTTGATATTTAAACTCTGGTTCCTACTTGGAGGAGGTGTGGCAAGCTGGAGGATTCGCCAGACTGACTGAGGAAGTTTGTTTTGTAGGTGTCTAAGCAGGCCAAAGAGTTTCTGGAGTACGTGTACGAAGAGCCCCTGATCGACATCCAGCAGGAGAACCCCATGCTGTACCGGCACGCCGAGCCGCTGGCCACTGTGGTGCGGCTGCGGCAGCGGCTGAAATCTCTGCGAGCCTACCTGTTCAGCTGCCGGGCGGCCGTGGCCGAGGATCTGCGCCGCAGGTAAGTCACGGGGTCAGGCCCCTCCGCTGGCTTTGCCTCTCCTGCTCGGTCCGCCGGTTGGTCGGGGTCAGTCGGGGAGGGCAGCAGATGATCCCCAGGCCTTCCCAGTGTGCACCCTGTCAAGTCCTGCGCCTCTCCCTCTGGGCTCAGCTTTGACTTTTTTCCTCCAAAGTCCTCTTCTGGTTGAGCCCGGAAAAATGAAGGTAATATCTCAGCATAACTGAAGGCTTTTCACGCAGGGAACTGATTTCCCACAACCATGAAGACTGCCCTTCCCCTTAGGTTAACTTGAGAGGATAATCACAGACATGTCCTCGTTGATCACTTCTGGAGTGTTTTACACTTTTCCTAGTTCCACGTGTAAAATGAGCATGTTTGAACTATTCTGTAACTTAAAGACATTTTTCAGTGGAAATAAGTAGGTGTGGTTGTTCAGATCTTACCTTCCATACAAAAACGGGAGTGGTAAGTGGCGTGGGCGACGGAGGCTGGGATGAATGTGCACGGGCCCAGGATTCTGCCTTTTCATGTCCCCATCAGTGCAGGCTGTTCTTCCATTCCTTAGTTATCATCGCAGAGTTCATAGAACACACAAGTCCCCAACAGGTTCAGATCCTCAGAATAAAACTGAAGTTAAAATGTGCCAGTTCTCATCAAATTCCTTCTTTTACAGTTAGGTTTTATTGGCATTTCAAGTCTCACCCTTGGCATATACGAACTTGCTTACACTTGAAATAATTGTTGATGGTATTCATAGGTTCCTAAAAATACCTTTTAATGTTTTAATAGAAATAACCAAAAGCATACCTTAGTGATGGTTTCTGGAGGTGAGCCTACATGCAAAAGAACGTTTGGAAAATATTAAAGTAATATAGTTTGTTATTTGAGATCTGGTTAGATCAAAGAAACTGACATAACCCCAAGCATCTGAAGAAGACATTTTAAAAAGAACTAAATGTAGATAGTGAGGAATACATAATATCTAGACAAACTCTCATAAAATAGTAATGAAAAGGCAGCTGCCATAAAGCAAAATGCCTCTCATTGGTAGTCATTCTATTACCTAGTTGTTTTTCAGAAAGCACTATAAAATGGTCAG
>JAQQSY010007808.1:0-10235 GCA_028646535.1 Procyon lotor | reverse complement strand
AATGTGATACCCTTAAAGGGTTATGAGCACAGGATAATGTGATTTGATCTGTGTAAAGTTTTCTCTGACTGTGGTATGGAAAATGGATTGAGGGGGCATAAATAAGTAAGAGGAAATTGTTAAAAGGGTCACTGCAATGATTATGGTGAGATGAGTGTGGTGAATAGAGACTAAAGAACAATGTAGGAGATAAAAATCTATATGAGTTGGTAATGAATGGGTAATGAGGAGTAAGGGAGAATGGAGTCCTGAGGTTTCTATATGTCAGGATGCCTCCCAAGTTTTTAACTTCACCAGTACATAAATGATGTTGCCATCTAAGTGAGAGCACTGGAACATGAGTCACTACAAGGTGACCTCTGCTTGTTGTAATTAACTGAAGCCATGGGCAGGGCATGGATGAGATGGCTTGTGACAAAATAAACAGTGAGAGAAAGGGTGGCTTTGAGGAAGCAAGCATTTGAGGTCTGTATGGAAGATAGTGAGTTTGGAAAAGAGATGGGGAAAAAATCAGAGATGGAAGAAGAAAACCAGATTATTTGGTACGTGGTATTGGTGACTAGCATGTTTTGAGAAGGAAGATATGATTGATTTGGTTGAACTTTGCCTGGCGATCAAATAAAATGTCCATTAGGGTGTAAGGAGGTGGAGATGAGTAGTATTTTTGGTGGTATGATTGTGTCTGAAGTTGAATTAGACCCGAAGTGGAGACAAAGCGGAGAAGTGGGGATGCTATAGGTAGAGAGATAAATGGGATCCAGAAGGATTTCTAAAAGCTGGGATAATCATGTTAGTAGTGCTGATGAGAAGATTTCTGAAAGTAGAGGGTGAAGACAGGAGTAGTAAGGAATATAGGATTTCTGGGAAAAGAAGAGGTATATGGGATTGGTATCACAGTGTGAAATTGGCCTTGATGGGAGGAGGGGCAGCACCCTTAACATTAGGGGTGGGTAAGGGTGCAGCGACTGGAGATTTGGTGTGGTATACTTGAGGATTCCTGTCTGGCCTGTTGTTTCTCATGAGTCAGGAATGTGATCACACCCAAGAGCAAGTGCCATTTCTGACTGGAAAATACCATGTTTTGCTTTCAGGCTATAAAAAGGTTAAGACTCTTAAATTCAAGTAAGCTTCCCAGAAAGGGTGAATTTATGTAGCTTCCTACTGAAGAAATGACAAAACATGATAAAGTGGATTTCTTTAACCTTACAGCTAATTATTTCATAATACTTTTTCCATTTTCTTTTAGCATTTTTTGCTTTTGTTTTCATTTCCCCATAATTTATGGCATGCTAAGGTCAGCCAAGTTTTGGAAAGCCTAACTAATACCTCTCTACTAAGTCTCCATTCTTCTTTGAATGTGCTCCTTTTTCTCCTTATCTCCTTCATAGCACATAACTTGGTGGAATTACTGGTCTTGCCACTGACACTTCCCAGTAGCAGGAAATTTCGGATAGACTACTGTCAAAGTAATCCTGCTCCCCACCACACTGAAACTATGACAATTATTAATGTTTGACTCTTTCTGTGGCATTATAATTTTCCCCTCCAACTTTTCATTTTGAAAGTTTTAAGCCTATAGACAAATTAAAGAGTAGCACAGTGAACACCCATATACACTTTATATAGGCTCAACAGTTACTACTTTGTACTAATTATTACATGATATCAGTGAAAAATTAAAAATTATAGTGCAGTGTTCATATTATTGTGATCATCCATTTTTGTTTTCTTATCAAAGCCAAATATTTCAATTGATGTTATTAGAAAACCCAAGGTTTTATAAAATCACTCGTTAAGTCATTATTTACTTTTATTATTCAAGGTGAATTTAATTTAAGAAGTCAAGTGGTTGATGCTACAGGCTTTGCTTGGGAAATACAGCCTGCTATGGCTATATGCCTCTTTCTAAGCACGTTTAAACTGTCAGCTGGATCTTTTGATATTTACCTCTGTATCTCAAAATTCCATCCTTCTGAAGTACTTTTTACTTTTTACTGTGGAAGTTGTGGATTAGTCATTTCTATCCTTGTGTTGGGCCTTACCTATGACATCCTGCTCTCTTACCTGTTTTATTATAATTTTGTTTGGGAATTCGGTGTGTAATGTTACCATGTTAACAGTGTACACAGCTTAGCCATGCAAAGTCCAGTACTTTCTCTGCCCTCAGAAACTTTCGATTTTTTTTTGCAGTTATCTCTTTGTGTGTGTGTGTGTGTGTGTGTGTGTGTGTGTGTATTGGTGAGGGAGAAGGTTCTTATTATTTTATATATTTGTTATTAACTCAGTAAAATTCTCCTAGTTTTAATTTTTTCCACATGATCTGATACATTGTTAATTTGTCTTTTTTTTTTTTTAAAGAGAGGGAGAGGGCAGGTGGAGTGGCAGAGGGACAGAGGGAATCTTAAGTAGGCTCCATGCCAAGTGTGGAGCCTGACGCAGGGCTCAAATCTCAACCCTGAGATCATGACCTGAGTTGAAATCAAGAATGGAACTGAGCCACTCAGGTGCCCTGGTAATTTATCATTTTCATCATCCTGAGGAAATCTCCCCTAGAGCCTTATGCTGTTGGCCCTTGAACAACACAGGCTTGAATTGTGCAGTGCAAGTCCTTATAGAATCTTTTATACACAGATTTTTTCAGTAAATATATTACAGTATTGTAAATGTATTGTCTCTCCTTACGATTTTCTTAACAATAATAATGTGTTTTCCTTATTATTTTCTTTTTTTTTTTTTAAAGGGAGCATCTTTAAAGATTTTATTTATTTATTTGATAGCCAGAAAGAGATCAGAAGTAGACAGAGGCAGGCAGAGGGAGAGGGAGAAGCAGTCTCCCTGCCAAGCAGAGAGCCTGATGGGGGGCTCGATTCCAGGACCCCCGAGATCATGACTTGAGCCAAAGGCAGAGGCTCAACCCACTGAACACCCAGATGCCCCTCCTTATTATTTTCTTAATAACATTTTCTTTTCCCTAACTTACTTTATTGTAAAAATATAGTATATAATACACAAAACATACAAAATATGTGTTGTTTTTTACCGATAAGGCTTCTGGTCAGCAATAAGCTATTAGTAGTTAAGTTTTTGGAACTCAGAAGTTACATGCAGATTTCAGCTGCACAGAGAGTTGGGACCCCCTAACCAACCCTTTGCCCCCTGCTGCTACTGGATTGTTCAAGGGTTAAATGTATATTCCTTCAGCCTACACTAGTTACTTTCTCTGTCTGAATAGCTGTTATCTTGGGGATTCTCTTCAGCTTTCTCTTGATGAATTCCATGTCTTCCTTGATTTTGGTTTACTCACACATTTTAAATATACAGCAAGTCCTTCAATAGTTTCCTGAGAAAGGGCATATGGAGGCCAATTTTTTGAGACCTTGCATTATCTGAATATATATATATATATATATATATATATATATATATATATATATATATTTTTTTTTTTTTTTTTTTTTGTACACTTGTATGGTAGTTTGGGATAAAACACTAGCCTGGAAATCATTGTTGCTCAGAATTTTGAAGGCATTGCTCCATCTTCTACTTCCAGAGTTGCTATTAAATCAAATTATTTTGATTCTGATATTTTTTTCTGCGACTTTTGTCCCTCTCTGATGGCTTGCAGACTCTTCTCTTTGTTGCTGTAGTTCACAAGGCTATACCTTGCTGGCAGTCATCCATTGTGGTAGGTACTTGGTAGACCCTTTTGATCTGCAAATTTAGTTTCTTTCTTTCAAGGGCATTTTCTTGAATTATTTCTTTCATTATTTTCTTCCCTTTGTTTATTCTTCTGTAACTCTTACTCAGATGTTGACTTTCCTGTATTGGACCTCATAATTTTTTCATTTTTGGGGGTACAATTTTGTTTTGCTCTACTTTATAGTAAGTTTCTTCAACTTTGTCTTTTTGAGTTTTTACATTTCTTATGTTCTTAATTTTTTTTTTTTTTTTTTTTTTTTTTAAAGATTTTATTTATTTGACAGCGAGAAACACAGCGAGAGAGGGGACACAAGCAGAGGGAATGGTAACGGGAGAAGCAGGCTTCCCGCGGAGCAGGGAGCCCGATGCGGGGCTCGATCCCAGGACGCTGGGATCTGACCTGGGCTGAAGGCAGACGCTTAACGACTGAGCCACCCAGGCGCCCCTTCTTATGTTCTTAATTTTTAAGGATTCCTTTTTTGTTCATCCTTTTTGTTGTTCATCAGAAAATAAGATGTTTCTGCATCTTATTTCATGAGTACAATTTCTGTTCCATTTCTGAAACTATCAATGATTGTTTCTGTGATTTTTTTTTTTTTTTTCTTCTGTACATAGTATGTTTCAAATTCTTTTTTTTTTTCTTTACTTCTTCGTACCTTTGTTCTCTATTTTTTATGTTTGAGGTTTTCCTCAGGTCTCTGTTCTGGATTAAAGAGCATATGGAGTGGCGCCTGGGTGGTTCAGTTGGTTAAGCGTCTCTTTTCATCTTGGGTCATGATCCTAGGGTCTTGGGATGGAGTCCTGCATTGGGTTCTCTGCTCAATGGGGAGCCTGCTTTTCCCTCTTTTCTCTGCCTGCCTCTCTGCCTACTTGTGCTCTCTCTCTCTCTCTGTCAAATAAATAAATAAAATCTTTTAAAAAAGAATAAAGAGGATATGGATAGTTCTGAATGTGCAATGTGGTCAGCCTTTACTTTTCTTTTAGATGATTCCCTTTCCTTTCCAATCCCTTGTCAGTAGTACTTTCTCCATTTCTTTCTTGGCTTGGTGAGATTCCTCAGAGAAGAATCTACTCTTCTACTTGGAAAATAAGAATCTGGCTTCTCATATTCTGGGTCCTCAGTTGGGGAACTCAACTAAGTGGTTTTAGCATTCAGTTCATTCACTCATTTTTTGGTATTGCTGTATATCCTGGGCTATGCTTGGTGTTGCTTTGTCTAGAGACTTTCTGCTTTACTCCCAACTAGTAGAAAAACCTCTGGTCTTTTACTGGTGGAAGGGGAGAGGCAATGACAATGTGGTTTGGAATGGAGGAGACTGCTTAACAGCTTTCAGCTGGTTTTCTGTGTCTTATCCTCTCAAACTCCAGAGGTGTACCAGGTATTGCCAGTTCCTGGGCCTTTTTGATGGTATGTGGTATGTAGTATAGATACAGTTAGTTCTTGGTTTTACTGACTGAAAACTTAAAATTTGGCGTTCTTAAATCTATTAAGATAGTCACCATTATACTAAGCCATTTGCTTCCCTGCTGTACATATATAGCTGTACATACCCGCACAGCTATATAATTTACACTCAGTTGTCCTTTCTTGTTCTCCCTGTGATTAATGGGCTTATTACTTGAGAATCTTTTTATTGTAGTTTTAGTGGAGATTAGGAGGGAGAAGAACTTAGAAATGTTTATTCAATTCATCTTTTTTTTGTTTTTAAAGATTTTATTTATTTATTTGACAGAGTACAGTTAAGAGTAGGAGCACGAGCTGGGGGAGTGGGAGAGGGAAAGCAGGCTTCCCGCCGAGCAGGGAGCCTGACACGGGCCGGATCCCAGGAACCCGGGATCACGACCTGAGCTGAAGGCAGAGAGGGGGAAGCAGGCTCCTTCCTGAGCAAAAAGCCCAATGCGGGACTCGATCCCAGGACCCAGAGATCATGACCTGAGCTAAAGGCAGAGGCTTCAATCCACTGAGCCACCCAGGCGCCCCAAGCTATTAGTTTTTAAAAAGACCTCTCGCCTTTCACCAGTAAAAGACTAGAGGTTTTTCTACTAGTTGGGAGTAAAGCAGAAAGTCTCTAGACTAAGCAACACTCAGCATAGCCCAGGATATACAGCAATACCAAAAAATGAGTGAATGAACTGAATGCTAAAACCTCTTAGTTGAGTTCCCCAACTGAGGACCCAGAATATGAGAAGCCAGATTCTTAATTTGGTTTACTAGAGCAAAGAATTACTGTGGCTCTTTGAAGAAAACTAGTATTTGAATAAAGCTGTTCAGAAAACTCTACCTGTGACTCTACCTGTGGCAGCTGTCACCTTCCCTTCATAACCATGATTGTAGGAACCATTGACTTTCTCCACTTCTGGATGTGCTACTCAGCTTCTGAAAGCACTGAAATCACCCATTCTTTCCTTTTATTCTACTAACCTTGACAGGATCATTAGTTACCTGGTAATACAGTATATATTAGTTTTCCATTTTATGGGCATTGGGTGCAGGGAGGCACTCCCTTTCCTCCTAATATTTATCTCTCATCCTTGACTTTTGTGTTCCCTTCTTAGAATAATCACAGTTTTCATCTAATTTTTAAAAAAAATTCTTTTTATTTTCCTTTGCTGGGTCCTCTTCTACTTTGCCATTCAAGGTGGGTAATTTTTTTTTTTAACTTCTCTCTCTCTCTCTTAAGTTTATTTATTTATTGTAGTAATCTGCACCCAGCGTGAGGGTCAAACTCATGACCCCTAGATCAGTAATTGCATACTCTTTCGACTGAGCCAACCAGGAGCGCCCCTCCCCCCCTTTTTAAAGATTTTTTTTATTTATTTGACAGAGAGAGAGAGATCACAAGTAGACAGAGAGGCAGCCAGAGAGAGGGGGGAAGCAGGCTCCCTGCTGAGCAGAAAGCCTGATGCGGGGCTCGATCCCAGGACCCTGAGACCATGACCGAGCCAGAGGCAGAGGCCTAACCCACTGAGCCACCCAGGTGCCCCTTTTATTCTTTTTGAATAGCGGTCTTACTAACTCTGAGTTTTAACTGTTACTGGTAAACTTAATTTATATACACAGTACTAGTTTCCCCAGGCTTCAAATCTGCAAGCCTAACTGTGTACTTGAAACTTTCACTGGGATGTCCTTTAGGCACTTGAGCTTAGCTTATTTAAAACTGACCTAATTATTTTCCTCCTCAGACCAGTACTTTCTTCTTTATTTCCTGCCTTAGTGAATAGTTTCCTGCCATCTAGTCATATGCCCCAAATACCTAGGAGTTACCCTTTTCTTCCTTCTTTGTGCCCTTTTACCATTAGGTCCTTTATTTTCTATAGAACTTTTTTGAGATATAACTTATAGAGCATAAAATTAGCCTCTTTAAAGTATACAATTCAGTGAGTGTTTTTTGGTGTATTCAGAGTTGAGTAATTACCACCAGTAGTCAATTTTAGGACATTTTCATCACCCCCAAAAGAAACCTCATACCCTTTATCTGCCCTCTCCCCGGTCTTCTTACCCTTTACACCTCTTTGCCCTACATAACAAGTAATATATTTTCTGTCTCTATAGATTTGCATATTCTGGACGTTTTATATAGATGGAATCATATACTATGTGGTCCTTTGTGAATACTTCTTTCATGTAGCATAATACTTTTAAAGTCTATTCGTGTATCTGTATTTCATTCTGTTTCATGGTAAATGTATTCCATCATATGGATAGGCCATATTTTATTTATGAATTCATAGGTCAGTAGACATTTGGACCATTTCTACCTTATGTCTGTTCAGAATAGTGTGGCTGTGAATATTTGTGTATAAGTTTTACTGTGGACATAATGTTTTTGAATCTTTTGCATATATACCCAGGCGTAGAATTGCTGGCTCACATGTTAACTCTCTGTAGCTTTTTGAGGTACTACCAGACTGCTTTGAAAAGCTGCTACACCAGTTCACATTTCCACCAGTGTGAGGGTTCTGATTTCTCTGCGTCCTCACCAGTACTTGTTAATCTGACCTCTTTTCTATTGTGCTAAGATGTAACAACAGTAACAAATTTACCGCTTTATTTTTTATTTATTTAAAAAAATAATTATTTATTTGACAGAGGGGGTGGTGGTGAGGGGAGGAGCAGAAGGAGTGGGACAAGCAGACTTCATGCTGAGCACAGAGCCCGACCTGGGGCTTGATTCCACAATCCTGAGATCACGATCTAAGCCGATACCAAGAGCTGGAGGCCTAATAAACTGAGCCACCCAGGCACCCCACAGATTTACTGTTAACCATTTAAAAAAAATTATTGGGGCAGAGGGAGAGGGAGAGAGTCTCAAGCAGACTACACTGAGTGTGGATCCTGATAGGGGGGTCAGTCTCAGGACCCTGAGGTCATGACCTGAGCCAAAACCAAGAGTTAGATCCTCAACCGGCTCTGCTACCCAGGTGCACCATTTTAACCATTTTTAAGTGTATAGTTTAGTGGTATTAAGTACATTCACATTGTTGTGCAATTATTAACAACTATACATATCCAGAACCTTTTCATATTTTTATACTGAAAATCCATACCCATTTGATAGGAACTTTTAGCCCCCAGTCAGTACTATTCACTTCTTTCTCTATGAATTTGACTATTCTAGGTACCTCATATAAGAATTATACAATATTTGTTTATTTGTGTCTGGCTTATTTCACTTAGCATCTTTAAAGTTCTTGTCTTTAAAGTTCTTCTTTAAAGTTCATCCCTGTGTCAATATTTCATACATTTTTAAGTGTCAGTAATATTCCATTGTATGTATGTACCACATTTTGTTCATCCTTCAGTGGACATTTGGATTATTTCCATGTTTTGGCTGTTTTGAATAATAATGGTGTGAACACTGGTGTTCAAATATCTATCCGGACCTTTTTTTTTCTTTTTAAGTTTTATTTTTATTTAAGTAATCTCTATGCCCAATATGAGGCTTGAACTCACGATCCCAGCCAAGGTGAAGAGCACATGCTCTTCTGCTTGAACCAGGCAGGCGCCCTTCTGACTTTTTATTACTTGTTAAGTCCTTTTGTTTTGTCTTTAAAAAATTTTTTTTCAAATTTTGTTTTTTTGATTCCCAGGGTTATTTCCTTAGTTTAAGTTCTAGTCATCTTGCGGGGCGCCTGGGTGGCTCAGTCGTTGGGCGTCTGCCTTTGGCTCGGGTCATGGTTTCGGGGTCCTGGGATCGAGCCCCGCATCGGGCTCCATGCTTGGCGGGAAGCCTGCTTCTCCCGCTACCACTCCCTCTGCTTGTGTTCCCTCTCTCGCTGTGTTTCTCTCTTGTCAAATAAATAAAAATCTTTAAAAAAAATAAGTTCTAGTCATCTTGCATGTACACTATTTTGGTAATCTCTGGTCTACTGATTCTTCTCTCTGTTTTCTCTTGAATGTGTTTTTCCAAGGTTAAGGAGATTTGTCTTTCTAAAACCCAAAACCGAGCCTGTGGTTCCACAGTTGAAATGAGACTACTCAATGCCAAGGGCTCATACATGCTTAGGCTCTTAATACGGCATCAAACTCTTTCAAGTCTAGCCCCTGCTTACCTGCTAAGTTTTTATGATTTAGTGTTCTGAACTACTTTTAGTTCCCAGCTATTTGTTTGTTCATTCATGCCTTTGAAGGTTCTGGGACTTCGTGCTGGAATTCTCTTTAACAAACTGTTTATTTACCTTTAAAAATTCTGCTTGGGTGTTCTCTTTGTCCTCCAATTAATGGTCTCCACTTTTTTGTTTTGTTTTATGATTTATCCATTTATTTATTTGAGAGAGCTAGAGACCATGCACACGGATGAGGTGAGGGGCAGGGAGGAGGAAATCTTCAAGCAGACTCCCCACTGAGCTCGGGAAGGGCTTGATCCCAGGATTTGAGACCATGACCTGAGCTGAAATCAAGAGTTGGCCCCTTAAATGACTGAGCCTTCCAGGTGCATCAGTGATCTTCACTTTTTAATGTTATTTTTAAAAAGTGAATGGTTAAGCGGCCTACTCTTGATTTTGGCTCCGGTTGTGGATTCGAGCCCCATGTCGGGCTCCATGCTCAGACATGGAGTCTGCTTAAAAAATTATCTCTCCCTCTCCCTCTGGTCCTCCCTCCATTTTTGCTCTGCATGCATGCTCTCTCTCATAAATGAATAAATCTTTAAAAAAATAAAAAGTGAATGTTTATATTATTGTTAATTACCATATTCTTTTACCATAATCTATTTCTATATCTCTTATCCACCAGGCAATAAATTTCTTTTTTGTGCTCTTTATAGTTCTGGCACATCATAAGTATTCATACTGTGTTGATTGAATTTACTTATTTATGGGAGAATTATGTACTTCTTAAATTAACCTTCGGAAATTCTATATAGATACATATATATCTTACCAATTTTAATCCTCCTATATAGGTGGTTTCTATGGAAGGATTTAATTTAGTAAGTCGAGAATAAGGAGTTCAGTTTTTTCATAGAACTTGTTTTTGAAATGGACTAAAAATCAAAATTCAGCCAGGTTGTAATTTTATTATTATTATTATTTTT
>JAQQSY010007807.1:0-10236 GCA_028646535.1 Procyon lotor | reverse complement strand
GTTCTTTGAAATAAATTGATGGTATTTTGAAAGACTAAAGGATCATAGGAAAAAAGCCATGAATTCTATGTGTTGCTTTTTCCTAACTCTTGTAGTTCCACAGTTCTCATTAATCGGTGAACTTGGTCTTGGCTGGATGTTCTTGCTGATCTTCTGGGGGAGGGGCCTGTTGTAGTGATTCTCAAATGTCTTTGCCTGTGGCAGAATTGCACCGCCCCTGCCAGGGGCTGGGCTAAGTAATCTGCTCGGGTTCACTCTTGCTCTTATAGTTTTTGTTACCTGAATGCTTTCTGTACAGCTTTGGAGGACGGGAATGAAAATGGCGGCCTCCCAATCTCCGGCTGGTAGGAGCTGAGAGCTCAGGGCTCCACCCCTCAGTGCGCCCTCAGAGAAAAGCAGTTAGTCCCTCCGGTCTCTCTGGTCTCTGGCCAGCCGCGCTCCAAGCTCAGCCAGCCTGTGACAGAGTATTTCTATCTCTGGCACACAGCCCTGTTTGGAGTCTCCAAACCCAGCAGATTCCTACAGTGCACTCCCGCACTGCTTCTCCTAAAGGAAGAAGGAAGGGGTCTCTCCAGATCTGCCCCTTGTGGAGTCCCAGCTCAGCTGGCCTGTGACAGAGTGTTTCTGTCTTTGGTGCACAGCCCCTTTTGGAGTCTCCAAACCCAGCAGATTCCTGCAGTGTGCTCTCCCGCCACTTCTCCTGAAGGAGGAAGGAAGGGGTCTCTTCGGATCTGCCTATTATGGGGTCCCTACTTGAAGAGCAGTGGCCCAACTGTGCCTCAGATCATGCTTTAAGGAAAGCCCATGCTGAGAGCCTGCTTCTCAGCTCCATCTCTGCCATTGTCTTCCCCACTCTGATACTTGGGAGCTCTGCCACACTAAGGCACCCCCAGTCTTTTTGTATTCCCATGGGTTCTGAGACCACCCTGTGCCTGTGAAGGCTAACCCCTCTGCTTAGCCTCTAGAGCAATGTTCCTCAGCAGAGCAGTCCTCTAAACGTTCTGATTTTGTGCTCTGCTGCTCTGTGGCTTGCTGGGAGCTGGCCCCTCCCCCAGCAGTCTATCTTCCTGTCCCTTTGGATTCACTTCTCCGCACGTCCTACCTTCCGGAAAGTGGTCGATTTTCTGTTCCTAGAATTTCCATTATTCTTCTTTTCTATCTCCTATTGAGTTTGTAGTGTTCAGAATGGTTTGATAACTTTCTAGCTGTACTTCTGGGATCTGATGATATCTCAGGCTTCTACTCCTCTGCCATCTTGCTTCTCCCTGATCAAAGCATTTTATTTATAGAAGAGAATTTTGCGCAGATTTGTTAGAAATTCTTAACAAAGACAACTCATTGGATAGTTTAGAAACTTCCCTCTGTCCCCAGTTTATATTTGGAAATTCCTGTATTTCGGATGTGGGTAATTTGCACTAGATTTCCATTATTGTGTATGATTTTTTTTCATTTGATACTAACATGGGGCTACTTTCTCCAGGTGGGTGTAACATGTTGTGGGCAAGCAAAAGTTAAGCAGCAATTAAGTATCTGAGCCTGTAGACTTGGTTTAGTAACCAGAGTTTTTTGGTTTTGTTTTTTTTTTTCCCTTGAAGGGACATTTGGAGAGACAGAGAGGAAAGGTTCTGTGAGTCTTCTGGACAGAATTCATCTAAAAAGGCATTTCTTTCTATACCTAACCTATTTCTTCCATGTATGTACCCCTTTCTTTGAAGCAGAAGAGACTGGTATTGTGTAAGGGGAGTGAGTAGTGCCCAAGAGAACTATCTCCTGATGCCCCAGAATGGCACAGATTTATACAAAGCTATTAAGAGCAGACATTAAAAAGTAACCAATGTAAAAAAAAAAATAAGTAAATGCAGTGGAGTTCTTCAACATAGTTTCAGCATTGACCTTTGAGAAATTACGGGGTGAGTGGCTACAAATGCTTTGTAGCATCTACCTCAACACCAAAAAGAGACAGTCCAGTGTGTGATACTGCAGTGCCAGTCTAGGGCAGAGACCCTACCATTGTATAAATGTCTTCTGTGTCCCCATTGGAGGGACAAGCGCAGGTTGGTTGGGATGCTTGCCCAGTGATCAATGCCAGGGTAGTGGGTCATGGGATCCTCTTGGGGCATTGAACTATTTGAGATGGGGAGGGGGCATAGCTGGAGGAATCAGGTTAAGACTTGATTTGTGAGGGAAAGTTGAGAGTCAAACACCTGTGTCTTGTTCTCCAATACATTTTCAGCGTCTACTATGGTGCCTGCACACACAGTCATTTTCAATAAATATTTATGGAGAAGTATGTATTGATAAATAAAAATGACACAGGTACCAAGTAAGAAACAAGATGGAAATCAGGGTGTTGTGCTACCAGTCCGGGAGGGTACCAGCGATGAAAAGATGAAACCTCATTGTGCCAAGTTTTGCTTGGAGTAAGAGTGACATAGTGTTGGAAACAGAATAGAAGAAAATCAAGAGTGTGTTTAGAGTATGATTCTAGGACCCTTATTAGAGGCTTGATAGATTGGTGGTAAACTCCAGATAAATACTCTCGTGTTTGTATTTATATGCATGTATCCTTGTATGCTCTTGTTAACTATTCCACAGTAGGGGGTCAGTTCTTCTCGATTAATCTTTATAACATCTCCAGTTAGGCAAATCCCATTAGACATTGACAGAGTAGTAGAAAGACCCAATGGGAAATGCAAATCTTATTTTATCTCCTATGTAGGTAGTGCTCCTCCGTAAGTAGCACAGTCATACCCAGAAGCCCAGTAAACAAGAAATGTATTGAGTGGTGGGGAAAACCAGCATAAGGTTAATGTTTAACCAGAGATAATTTACATTAGTAGGATAACGAATGTGGATGTCTGGAAGAACTCCTAATTCAAGCGACAGGCCAAATTGATTCTTTCTGGTTCTTGTTTTATCAATGTTTGTCAGTTCTCTAGACTGTTTCGAGAAACAAGAGGTTTAAGACTGTGTCATTCTCATCAACTATCATATTGCATTAGCAATGGTTATAGCTCTGGTTTCTATTTATACCATGGGACTGTTTTTAGCAAATCCAACTTGTGGCAGTTTGCCCATTATTTACATGTTGCTTTAAAGCAGGTTGGTAATGGATTACGAATGGCTTGCTTTTCCTGAGATGAGAATAGAAATGTCTGGGTTATCATGGGACTGACCGTGCACACACTTCACTTGTCACCATCTCATTAAGTCAATTTCCCAAAAGGAATTGCCAAACTTCTTGGCGTGCACATTTATCATCCATACATGGGAATCATTAGACTATGTAAATGCTGCCTTTTTGGAGTCATCTGTGCTTTATGTTCACTGGGTGGAGTTACTCAGTAATATAAATAAACCACAGACAAAGTCCTAGACAAAAAGTTATTTGGACTGGGGAATAATATAATTTAAAAAAAATGTGTTTGTTTCTTCCATGTGAGTTTTTGTTTATGTTTTGGGTTATAGCCATTGCCACCATTGTGCAAAGGCCAGAAAGAAATCTAATCGGGTGTTGCCCACAGGGGTTGTGATTAATTATAGTTTTCAGTTTTCACTACATGTTACTGAGTCAGTAGACCCAGATGCAGACTACCTCTGCTGGAGAGATCTAAGGCACACGCATTCAGAAACATTGTTTCATAATTAAAACATGGTCCTATCTCTTTAGATCTCTTTAAAGATAAAATCTCCTTTAAAAATGATCCCATTCTTCTAATTAGGAGTTTCCCCAATTCTTTCTCACAAATATTATGTCTAGTTTTGGTTTCCTGGAAAATATGTGTCCAATAATCCTTTTCTAAACATATAGTTAATATGATTTCTTACAGTTCTCTAGCTTACATCTATTTGCCAGCATATCTGCTCCTTCAGCTATGTAGAAGAAATTAAATTCTGAAAAACAATAAAATTTTCAGAGCACAGCTGGGAAGAAATTCCATGTAATTCTCTCCCATGTTGTCTTTAAAGTCTAGCCTTGTACCTCTCCTAGCTGCTTCACTGACTGTCAAATATTTTTATTCTTCTCTTTCTGGTGCCTTTTGTATCCAGACTACTGCTGAGTCCTGTTTATTTAGTCAACATTTCAATCATACATCCATTCATTCAGCCTGTATTATGGAACCTATGTGTTGTGCATGCCAAGGGTTAATCTCAGGGCATCATGGACACTGCTGTCTGCACTACACATTCCCTATCACTAACAAAGTACAGGCCTAATCCCTTCTCATTCCAACCATTGAACTTACTGTTCTGGGGCCTCAGAGTAAGAGCCGCTGTGCACAGTGGGCTGGCCTGATATAGCTTGGAGTACATTAAATAGAGCTATTCTCCTGTCCAGTACCACAGTCTTGTTTCTTGGTTCTTTGACTCTTCTCAGTCTTTATGATTGGTTACTGGGGTAGGGAGAATAATGGCTTCCCCAAAATGGCCATATCCTAATCCCCAGATCCTATGAATACGTTGACTTGTGGGGCTTGAGAGATTCTTCAGATGTCATTAAGGACCTTGAGATGGGGTTATCTTGGGTTATCTGAGAGGGCCCAGTCTGATCACATGAGCCTTTAAAAACAGAGAACCAAAGTGGGGGAAATCAGAGAGGGAGATGAACCATGAGAGACTGTCGACTCTGAGAAACAAACTGAGGGTTTTAGAGGGGAGTGTTGGGGGGATAGGTGAGCCTGGTGGTGGGTGTTGAGGAGGGCACGTATTGCATGGAGCACTGGGTGTGGTGCATGAACAATGAACCTTGGAACACTGAAAAAATAAAATAAAATTTAAAAAAAAGAGAGGAAAAAAATGATGTAAACAAAAGAAGAAAGTTCAGAGAGATGCTACTTTGCTAACTTTGAAGACCAGGCTAAGCAATGCAAGTGGTGGCTAGAAGCTAAGAAAGGTGAGGAAACAGATTATCCCCTAGAGCCTCTAGAAAGGGATGAAGATGTGCTAATACTTTGATTTTAGACAGTGAGGTCCAAGTCAGACTTCTTTACAGATCTGTAAAGTAATGTATTTGTTTGGTTATAAGGCGCTAAATTTGTGGTAACTTGACATGGTAGCAATAGACAATTAATGCAGTTCTGTTCCCAGCCATGGGCTTTTGTACTTCTCAGATTGATTTTAGCATTTTCTACCTGATGCTCACTTTCTTTCCTCAGGTGTCTGCCTTCAACCCTTTGTGGCTTTCAAAGTGAAGACATCATCCATGTCTTGATGTCTGCTACTGACTGTGCATTCCTCTGCTTTTAGGTTTGTTTGTTTCTACCAATAGTTTCTCTGGGCTTAATGTAATTATTCTTCCCTTTTGTAGTACTTTCCTCCTTCAAAACACCTTCTACATTAGTCTGGGTTTCAAGGCTTTGCATTATCTGACCCCAAGCTATCTTCCTGACCCTACCTTGTCCAGTTCCTCATAGTCAAGGATGTTCCAGTTAAATTGTACTGCTCACTCTTCTCACACTTAATCTTGACTTCAGAGACTTGAATTAGTCAGGATGGGCTGGGTCATGCTGTAGAAAGAAAAACAATCTCAGAATTTCAGTGGCTAATGAAATGTTCACGTGGGTCAGTTGGGGGCTCTGTTCTGCAGTTCCTCCTCTGCCTGAGGGAGCAGCTACCATCTCAGCAGTTGCTGAGAGGTGTGTAGGAAATCAGAAATTATGTTCAAGCCACAAGTAATATCTGTTCCTCTGACTTTCAACCTGTTCTCTAGAACTGGCCACATGGTTCCACCAGAGGGGACTGAAGGGTATATATAACCTGATCAATTATGTGGACAATGGCCATTGCTATCAGTCTATAACCCTCTGCAAGAAGGACTGAGGAATGGCTTCCCATCCACCAAGTCTGTCCATAGTTACGTGTTCCTGCAAAGAAAGTTTGTTAGGGTGCATCTGGTCATGAAATAGTAAAATGATTAACTTTACTATAACCTCAACTTTTCTCCCTAAACGATTATGAGAACTCTTAGGAGAAGAAAAGATTTGTTCATTCAATTGCCATAATTATTCATGGAACTTGTACTGAATGCAGAGTATAGGCAGGAGCTTTGTGGTAAATTGCTCTCCCCAACATTGGCAATCATGAAGTTGATGATCAAGAAGGCAGGCAGGACAAATAAAGTTGTGTGTTGAGCTTATCTATTTTGCCCAGCATTTGCATAGACCTTTGAAGGTAAGTTTGTTCTAGTTTACTTCACAACTTCTGGAGGAACTTGAAAGAAACAGAATTTTACAGAATTTGAAAACTATCTAAGGGAGTATGTGCTAGAGTGGAAAGAATATGTGCTTTGGGGTTAGATATATCTGAAATGGATTCCCAGGTCTCCTCTACATTATTGTGTGATTTTGGAAAAATAAGTTACCCTCTTTGAGACTTTGTTTTCTCATTTGTAAAATGTGTAATATATTGCTCAAAAGATGAATGAGAAAAATGTAGAAAATGCCCTTATCTTGGGACTTGGCATAACCAGGCCCTAAATGAACACTGGGTTCCTTTAATTTCTCTTGTAGACTTAATAGTTATTAGTATTTCATTTTACTTTGTACCAGGGTCCACATAGCACCATTAAAAAAGTTGTTTCATAAAGACATTTATTTCATATAAGTTAGGCAATTTTATGTAGCTTCCTTTCTTTTTTTGACATTTTTTATTGAGATATAATTTACATACCATTAAATTCATGCTTTTGAGGTATTTTAGTGATTGTTATATTAAACAAAATTGTGCAAACCATTTAATTCCATAACATTTCATCATTCCTAAAAGACCATTAGAAGTCACCTGCCATTCTGTCCTTCTCCAAGCCCCTGGTAACTACTCATTAATCCACTTTCTTTCTCTATGGACTTGTTTGTCTGGATACTTTATATAAACGGAATCATGCAATCTGTGGTCTTTTGTGTCTGGATTTTTTCACTTAGCATTTGTTTTCAAGGTTCATTCATGTTGTAGCATGTTTGTGCGTAACATCAGTACTTTATACCACCTTTTTATTGCTGTACAACCTTTCCATTGCATGAATATACCTATTTTTGTTTATCCATTCACCCGTTGATAGACATTAGGATTGTTTCCACTGTTTGGCTGCTATGAATAATGCTGCTACGAACATTGAGGTACTGGTTTTGTGTGGTCATATGTTTTCATTTTTCTTGAGTATATCCTAGGAGTGGAGTTTCTGGGTGATATAGTAACTCTATGTTTACCATTTGAGGAACTGTTGGACTGTTTTCCAAGTGGCTAGACTATTTTACATTTCCACCAGCAATGCATAACGGTTCCAATTTCTGCAAATTCTTGCCAACACTTATTACTTTTTTCATTGTGACTTTATTGTTTGTCTTTCTGATTATAGCCATTCTAGTAGTTAAGAAGTGATATCCTGTTGTTTTTTATTTGCATTTCCCTAGTGACTAGTGATGCTGAGCATCTTTTCATGTGCTTATTGGCCTTTTCTATTCTTTCTTTTTCTTTCTTTCTTTCTTTCTTTCTTTCTTTCTTTCTTTCTTTCTTTCTTTCTTTCTTTCTTTCTTTCTTTCTTTAAGATTTTATTTATTTATTTGACAGAGAGAGAGAGAGATCACAAGTAGGCAGAGAGGCAGCCAGAGAGAGAGGGGGAAGCAGGCTCCCTGATGAGCAAAGAGCCCGATGTGGGGCTCGATCCCAGGACCCTGAGATCATGACCTGAGCCGAAGGCAGAGGCTCTAACCCACTGAGCCACCCAGGTGCCCCTCTATACCTTCTTTATTAGAGAAGTTTCTATTCAAATCAGTTTCTTTTTATACCATCTCCTCTTATTTTAAATTTTGTTGTTTTTCTTTATACTTCTAGTTTTTCTGGTTATTCCCAAGTGGATGCAGAAGTGGTGTTTGAGTGGGGGTACCAATTTCTTATCTGCATGATATTTTTCCTTTTTGAGAGACAGAGGGGGTGGGGTGGGGAAGAGCAGAGGGAGAGGGAGAGAATCTTAGGCAGGCTCCATGCTCAGCATGGTGTCGGGATCCATCTCAGAACCATGAGATCGTGACCTGCACCGAGACCAAGAGTTGGATGCTTAATTGAATGAACCACACAGGTGTCCTTCCTGCATGCTGTTTTAAAGGCAAGAACACTGAACTTTGAACCTTAGATCTGGGACCTAGACCTGGCTCTGTCACACTTGTCTGTGAGACCTTAGACAAGTAGTTGTGAGTGTCAGCCTCCTCATCCAGTTCAACCAGATTTATTCTACTTAATCCACAAAATGTGGTATTGAGCACCAGCTATGTCTCAAATATGGTGCAAGTTTCTAGGAAACAAAGATCAATAAGGCTTGGTTCCCATGTCTGATGTCTCATAATATATAGACATTTAATTAAAAATTTTTTTTTTCTAGAGAGAGAAAGAGCAGAAGCAGAGGATGAGGGAAAGAGAAAATCTTAAGCAGGCTCCACCCCCAGTGTGGAGTCTGACACAGGGCTTGATCTCATGACCCTGAGATCATGATGTGAGCCAAAATCAAGAGTCAAATGCTTAACCACCCAGGCGCCCCAATATCTAGACATATTTAAATGGATATTATAATGTAACAAGATGCAGTTACATGGGAGAGAATCAAATACCGTGGAAGTTCCAACAAGGGGTCACCTGGCTGTCTCTGAGGCCATCTGAAGTAACTGGAGGAAAGAGTGTATCTGAAGTGTCTTCCCACATTAAAATTCCCTGAATCAAGGCTATCCTTCTCTTTTATTTTTTTTATTGTATTAAATAGATTATATTTGCACATCAAAATATACATTCCAATTATTAATGTTTATTGAGTTCCTTAGAAAAACTCATAATAGAGTGCTTTCCACTTCTGGACTCCCAGTGTTAGAATCAAGCTTCGTTTTTGTATTTAAGTCTCTAGTGTATGTTGGATGAATGAATCATTTTAGATACAAGGGGAAATTACAGACTAAAATTTTGGAGGCCTCAAGTATAATTTTTCTTTTCACACTTGAGCTTCAAATAATAATAAGGTTTACTTTTAGGACACTTTAACCCTTAATGGGAAAAATTCAGCTTCCTTATGGAGAATTCTATGATGCTTATTGTTAGCAAGTAGTTATTGTTCCCTCTTAATTGATTAAAAAGTCCTTTACACAATTAGCCCAACTGACCACAAATCTGTTCCTTTTCCTCCCATGTTACAAGGTCCTTTAAGATTGAAAGGTTTAGAGAGTCTGTAAATGGAGGAAAGCTTTGGAGTCACTTAAAATTTCAGCTGTTCATTTTATAGAAGAGCAACTGAGCATCGGTTATGTCAGATGATATTGTCCAGGATCCTGGCATCCAATCTCGCCTTTTATGGGTTCCTTTCTCTCCCATATTCTTTTTGTTTTCTC
This sequence comes from Procyon lotor, assembly GCA_028646535.1. Classification (NCBI taxonomy): domain Eukaryota; kingdom Metazoa; phylum Chordata; class Mammalia; order Carnivora; family Procyonidae; genus Procyon; species Procyon lotor. Next base: position 871 of record JAQQSY010007807.1, on the reverse strand, counting down.
CCCTGCCCCCTCCTCCCCCAAATCAAGTTAAGACTGAATAAGTGATCTGAACAAAAGTGAGTCTTAAACATTTTTTAAATTGGCTTGAGGTATACAAAAGAGTATTTTGAGCTCTCAAATGCCTTAACGGACTGCCAAAAAGTCTTCCTGATACTAAATTTATTAGTAAAAATCTAGAGCTGCAATAACAAAATACAATACATTGAGTGGCTTGGACAACAGAAATTTATCGTCTTACATTTCTGGGGGCTGAAAGTCTGAGATCATGGTCAGGTTCTGCTGAGGGCCCTCTTCTTGCCTTACAGATAGCCGCCTCCTTGCTGTGTCCTCACATAGCAGAGCGAGGGAGATCTTTTTCTTCTCCCTCTCCTTATAAGGCCACTAATCCTACCACATTAGGAACTTTCCCTAATGAATTCATGGAACCCCAAAGTGCTGTCTCCAAGTTCAGTCACATTGAGGATTAGGGCTTCAACAAAAGAATTTGGGAGGGGGAAACAATTCAGTCCATAGAACTAATGGACTCATTCTTTAGTTTAACATCTCCTCCCTCTTTCCCTCCCTCTCTCTCTTTTCTTCTCTTCTCTTCCCCTCCCTCCCTTCCTTCCTTTTCTCCCTTTCTTTCTTCCCTCCCCTCCCCTCTTACCCTCTCCTCCCCTCCTCTCCTTCCCTCTCTCTCCTCCCCTCTCCTCTCCTCACCTTTCCTTTCCTTTTCCCCTTTCTTTTCCTTTCCATTCCTTTTTTCCCCCTTCCTTTCCTCCCTACCATCTTTCTTTCTTTCTTCCCTCCCATTTACCTATCTTTCTTTCTTTTCTTCCTTCCTTCCTTCCTTCCTTCCTTCCTTCCTTCCTTCCTTCCTTCCTTCCTTCCT
>JAQQSY010007806.1:0-10237 GCA_028646535.1 Procyon lotor | reverse complement strand
CTAGGGTTTACCTGTTCGCTCATGAGTCCCCTCTAGGGTTTGCCTTTTCGCTCATGAGTCCCCTCTAGGGTTTGCCTTTTCACTCATGAGTCCCCACTAGGCTTTACCTGTTTTCTCATGAGTCCCTTCTAGGGTTTCCCTGTTATCTCATGATTCTCCTCTAGGGTTTACCTGTTCACTCATAATTCCTCACTATTGCCCACATCTTGCAGCTGACTGTCAGTGTCAACTTCTCCTGTGCCCCCACTCTCCATGGTCCCGATGTGCTGAGCATTCGGCAGGTTTTCTTACTGACTTCTCACAGCTATGACTTTGGTACTGTTCTCACTGCCAGTTCACAGATGGGGAACCCAAGTTTGGTGAGGTTCAACAGTGTTGAAAAGTACACAGGTAGATCTGGTTCACCCAATTCCAGAATACAGACTTTTTATGCTGTTCTCTAATGTCTGGGCACATGGCTGTTTGACACTCCTCCATCCTTCCCACCCTGGGTCCCTGCTGCCTGGCTTCGGCCACTCTTCCGCCTCATCCTTTTCTTCCACAACCTTATAATCTTATGCACTTACCTTTCCTCTTCTCCTATTAAAGCACAAGTTATAACAATTTTGCAAGTTAAATTAGTGTCTCTTGGCAGAGGTGTTCAAAATTCAGGTCATCTCAAATGTATTTGCAAGAGAATCTGAGCAAGATTTCTAAGTTCAGTTAAGTGGAGTCAGCTCTCTATACTGCTGGTGAATTAGCTGTGCCCTTGGTGCTATTTTTCTTCTTCTTACTTATTATCTTCAGTTCACTGGTTTAAAGCCTATGCAAGCAATTTGCTGTAAGAAAGGGAAAGAAGTAAACTCTAAAAATCTTAGCATTACCTAACTCCTGGTCAAATGTAGTATTTTTAAAGGTGTTACAGATGGCTAAAATTTTTTTTCTTGGGAATACAAATTGTAGGAATTCTTTAGTGATGTTTTCAGAAAGAAATAAGGACATCAAAAGGAATAATATTGCACAAACTAATGCACAGAGTAGGACAATGTGCACATCAGTTAGAATGACTTAAATATTAAAAAAAATACACTGATCATACTGAGTGCTGGTGAGGATGTGGTTGGAGCAACCGGAACCCTCATCCATGCCGGTGGGGGTGCAGAGGGGGATGGCCACCGTGGAGCGTGTGGGCTGGTTTCTTACAAACATACTTACCACCCAACTGGCCATACAACTGCTAGGTACGAAGATAAATGGAAACATGTTTGCACAAAGACTTATGTATTGTCTACAGTAGCTTTATTCATGACAGGCCCAAACTGGAGTACCCTGAGGTACTGTCCATCAACCTGTGGGTAAAGAACCTGTAGGTCATTTACTCAATGGGATGCTACTCAGTAATGAAAATGCGTGAACTTCTGAACATGCACCAGTATGGATGGATCTCAGGATTGTGGTGACAAGTGAAGGAAGCTAGATTCGAGTTTATATAGTGTATGAGTCCAACCATGAGACACTCTGGAAATACTAGACTCTTCCAGCGATGCCTGGGTGGCTCAGTCCATTAAGCGTCTGCCTTTGGCTCAGGTCATGATCCCAGGGTCCTGGGATCAAGTCTTGCATCGGGCTCTTTGCTCAGTGGGGAGCCTGCTTCTCTCTGCCTGCCTCTCTGCCTGCTTGTGCTCTCTCTCTCTCTCTCTGACAAATAAATAAAATCTTTAAAAATATTAAATTAAAAAAAAAAAAAAAGACCAGACTCTTTCAAAGAAGGCAGATAGTGCTTGCCAAGTGCTGCATGTGGTGGGAGCAATGGACCACATTGGGATAGAAGAAAACACTTTGGGGTGGTGGAAATGGTCTGTGTCTTAATTGTGGGGACAATTGTGCAGTTTTACAACTGCATTTATTTCTCAAAGCTCATAGACATGTGCACTTAACAGGGGTGAATTTTGCTGTATGTGATTATTCCTAACAAATCCAATATTAAAAAAATGGAAACAACTATAAAAAAGGGGAAGGGGTATATTTCTTGATTTCTTCTCTTCTATACAAACCCTTCCACTTTTTCCCCAGCTACTGGCTTTGCATAGTAAGTGATGTTGGGAGGGCCCTGGGAAACCTGTTATTTCCTTTCCTCAAGCCAGTGGCTATTGACCTGACTCTCTTTACATTTGTAAAAGGCAGAGGAACCATTAGCAGTGTTCCTGGGGGAGCACAGCTTCCCGGACACAGAGCCCATGCCCCGGCATGAGGGCAGTCTGGCACCCGAGTGACTGTCCAGGGCCCAGGTCCTGTTCCTCTGGCCAAGAGAGTGCAGTCTTTCCTTCTGTGCGTCTTTCAAAGATGGTCAGTGTTGTGAGATCCAGGAGAGGGGAGGTTAGTTAGACTGTCCATGGAACAGAGATGGGTTTCCAGGTGACTTGCTACAGCTCAGAAACTGCTGGTAACTTCTCCAGGAAAATCAAGTGAGTAGGTAGATATACTCAGTTCCTTCTTGTTAGGGATCACACTACTTTAGAAATTTCAGAAAATGTGCAAAATTCAGCTCAAAGCCTGAAAGCTTTATCTGCCCCCTTCTCTGATGCTGAAGAGTTTACTCAAGGAAATAAGACTAGAAAGGGGGAAATTAGATTTTTCCCAAATAAGTAACCAGTTTTTAGAAAGTTATTCATTAGAGTTCAATATGGTTGTTCAAAGGTGGCCTTTCCATCGTCATTTTTAACAGGCCCAGCAGGGTCTCTGGGATGTTGTTGGCAGTCAGAGACTCTCCCTGTGCTTGGATTTCATTCATTTGTCCATCGGTTCATTCACTCCTTTGTTCACTCATTTATTTATTTGTTCATTCACTAGTTCATTCATTTCAGCATACATTTAACAAGTACCAAGCATTCTGTTTGGCCCTGGAAATACAGTGGTAAATAAGTTAGAAATGATCCCTTCCAAATACAGAGGTGTATTCCAACAAATACACAGGAAATCCAGTGTGACAGTTACTTTGATAGAAGAGCTAGAGATAGTCATGAGGCTCAGGATGCACTATCCCACATACGGCTCGTTGGTGCATTGGTATTTTAAGCAGAAGGATTCTGAGGAATGGCAGAAACAGGTCACCCCCCCTCCTCCCCTGAAGCAGCCCGTGGAACACTCCTGTGAGGGGTGCCCTCCCAGGACACAGAGGGCAGGAGCCTCCATACCTCCAGAGCTAGAGGGACCTGAGAAGCCTCCCAACAGGCAGGACTTGCTGTCCACCCAGCTCCCAACCTGTCTGTTCCCTCCTGCCCCCCAGTCTTCCTCACACCCAGCCTGGCAAGACTCAGCCTCACCGTCTCTTCTGGTCCTCATCTCCTTATGAAAGTTCCCATGTCACGTAAAACTTACAGTAACTAAGTGTGCTTGCTTCTCTCCTATGAATCTGTCTTGGTCAGCTGACTTCTCAGACTAGCCAGGGACCCTGAGAGGCTGAGGGAAACTTTTTCCTCCCCTACACCATCTGGGGACAGTTGGACACAGACACTTAGCCTGCAGCAGGCTGAAAGCACATGGAGCATCCTGCGTCATGGCTCAGATCTGAAGGCCTGCTGCCGATGAGCAAGGCGACAGCACACATATGCCTTGAGCCTCAGCAAGCAGGTGGTGAGACAACGGAAGGGTGTTGCCTATGTGCCGTGCGGGTGACGCTGGGGACACAGCCCACCGGACAAGATCGAGATTGTCTCGACTCGTGACCCCCTGAGGGGGATTTGAACTTCATCCCAAGGGCGGGAGGCTTAAATGCAAAAGAGCATGTTATATTTTAATTATACAATTTTTCTTTTAGGAAAATCACTCTACCTCAGGGGAGCAATTACATAGGCGAAGGGATAGGATTGGCAGCAAGGGAAGAAGGTTAGAGGCATATTTGGAAGTGAGGAAACCAAATTTCTTTGAAAATGATTTTCATATCATATTTTCCCCTAAGTCAAACCATATGCATCAATTGGGAAAATTTACCATGGACTATCTATAACAAAATCTGAGAGGAAATTTCCATCTGTGCAATTGGTGGAACCAAATGGGAAGGTCTTACCGGACCCAGAGGGAAAATGCTGGGTTATCAGTCCCCCCCCCCCCCCAGATGGCCAGTGGTGGAGAGCTACTTCTGGCTGGGAATCGTGCATTACCTCGCAATTAGAGATCAACCAGGCCAACAACAGCACAATGTATGAATTTTAGACAACATTTAATTGAGGGCAAAACCTGAAGAAAGAAAATCTTAATTTGTGAGAGGTGGAACTATTTTCAGGCTATGATATGCTCACCTCAAAAAGAGAAACAGGATTCCTATTGAGTGTTAGTTTCTGGAAGAAGCTGTGTTTGTGGAAGTTCTGGGTCTGTGATTCGGTGCGTGTGCCAGCTCAGCAGAGGAATGGCCATGCCTGGATTAGTGGGAGAACTGCTAAACTCACGGGACGAATGGCACTGTGGCACCAGTGTTTCTGCTGCGGGAAACAGTGAGCAGGAGCTACTTAAAACTCAACAGTAATACGTCATACGCTTTGACCTATCCTAGAGTGACAATGGGAATTTTGTCTTAAACACATGACATTCAGGGCAATCTTAGAGTCATGGAGTCATCCTTTATATACTTATAACTTAGAATTAATAATTCATAGGTCAGTGCTCCTTCTTAATATTTTGTGGCAATTGGACTTTTTTTTTAAGATTTTATTTTTTATTTGTCAGAGAGAGAGGGAGAATAAAGCGGAGGGAACAGCAGAGGGAGAAGCAGGCTCCCCACAGAGCAGGGAGCCCGATGTGGGACTCGATCCCAGGACCCTGAGATCATGACCTGAGCAGAAGGCAGATGTTTCACTAACTGAGCCCTCCAGGCGTCTGATGTGATAGTTGGATTTCACAAACCAATCGGAATGGAATGTGGAAGCCGCGTCCAGACAGAGTAGGAAGGGGTGACAAGAGACGAGCTCTCCCAGAAGAGAAATGAGACAAACAGCCCACCGGGTCAGTGTGGTCTCTGGACAGTAGTGCCAGTGTGGCTGGCCTGGAAGTAGGCCAGAAACGCACGTTTCGGGGCCCCCTCCCCATTGCTGAATCAGGACTCTGGGGGGGATTGGCAGGCCCACCGGGGGATTCTCAGGTTTGAGAAGCACTGCCCTTTGTTTTGCAATTTCACATCCTTTGGTAAAACCTTATCTTCCACCGGCCGATGATTATTTTCAGAGGACTTTCAACCAAAGGTCTTTGATGATTCAACCGCAGACTGTGAGCCTGTGTTAGTTAAATTTGATTGACACAGAGTAGGGTCTTAGGTTCTTAATAAGGAGAAGAATTGCAGAAAGGCCATGATTTATTAAAAATACATTCAAGACAGCCCTCGACCTTGGGTTCACCTGAGCTTCCTGCCTCAGCTTTATCTGGCTGGAGAACGATTCCCCGAAAGGAAGTGGGATGTGCTGTCACGACCGTCCCTCTCCATAAGATAGGTCCCAAGAGCTGGTGGAAGCTCAGTCCGATCAACAAAAACAGGATCTGGGAATATCTGGTGTGTTATGACTTACATTAGAACGGTCATTTTGAAAACACTGGCAAACTGTAGAGGTGCTTATATTCTGTATTTTATTCCAGACTGCTTGTGGCTGGAATTAACAAAATATGATCTATTAATTGTAGTCTTGATAATAGTCCCCTGCAGACAGTCCTGGATTGATTAGATCTTTTTTTAGCGCTTAGAGGGTGAGATGATGTAGCCGTGTCTACGAATAAATAAGATTCTTCAAACAACGTGACTCTAAGAGTTGTTGGACCACGACCCACGGTAAGAATTGTGTGCCGTATTGCAACCCAGATGCACGTGCACGGCACCACACCCAGCGAGCATTTCGTGACATCATAGAGACCCCACCGCTCGTTACTACTCCTTCCTACTCCACTGGAATCAAGTCTAGTTGATCACGTGACAATTATTGATCACAAACGCACTACGGTGACTGCAAACCCTCTAACGCACTATTGTGCTGGATGCTTCCATCTGCCTTCCAGGTCTAGTCTCCCTGCTCCCCTCTGCTCCCTGTCCACTGTGCTGGCCTTAGCTGCATGAACCCCAGAGCAGGTGCCTCTTAGCTTCCCACTGGGTCTGCAACAGGACGAAGATGTCTGGATGCTCAGTCGACTGGACTGCCGACTTCACCGATGCAGTGGGTCCCTGAATTTTTTTTTTTTTTAAATAACAGCTTCATTGAGATATATTTCATAAACCACCAATTTATCAATTTGAAGTAGAGCATCCCAAGCTTTTTAGCATATTCACAGAGTTGTGTGGCCATCGCCACAATCTAACTTGAGAATATTTTCATGCTTCTTGAAATAACCTTATACTCATTGGCAGTCACTCTTCGCTGCTCTCAAACCCTTTGCCCCAGCCCCGGGCAGCCACTAATTCACTTTCCGTCTTTATGATTTTCATATTCTAGACATTTCGCATAAAATGGGATGCTACAATGTGTGGCTTTTTGGGTCTGGCTTCTTTACTTGGCATAATGTCTGCAAGAACCATCGATTTCATAGTACATATGAGCACTTCATTATTTTATGGCTAAATCCTATCCTATACACAGACCACACTTTGTTTATCCTTTTCTGTTGATGGGCATTGGGTTTTTCCACTTTCTGGCTGTCAGGAACAATACTGTTATAAACATTTGCGTACAAGATTTGTGTGGATGTAGGTTTTTTATTTTATTTTAGTATATGTGCTGCCGAAGCGAGCACGGTTTTTTATTTTAAATAGGATACACTTAGGAGTGGAATGATTGGGTCAGATGGAAACTCTATGTTTCCCCTTTTGAGAACTGCCTGAGCGTTTCTCATAACAATGGCATCATCTTACATTCCCATAAGCAATGTAAGAGGATTCTGATCTTTCCACCTCCTCGCCAACACTCAATACTGCACGTCCTTTGATTGTGGTCATCCTATTGGGTGTGAAGTGTGTCTCATTGTGCTTTGATTTACCATCTCTGCTGACAAATGGTGCTGAGCCTCTCCATGTGCTTAGCGGCCATTTGCATCTCCCCTATGGAGAAAGGTCCATCCAGAGCCTTTTCAATGTGAAGGATTTTAATTCCTTTTCTTTCCTAATTGCCGTGGCCAGAACCTCTGGCCCCACGTCGAACAGGACCAGAGAGCCTGGGATCCTCATCATGCTTGTGGTCTCAGGGGAAAAGCGTTCCATCTCTCAGCATTGCCTATGACATGAACTGTGTGCTTTCCTAGATGTCTTTCTCAGGTTCAGGAAATCCTCTCCTTAGTTTGTTGATTTTTTTTTTTTTTAATCATTAAAGGAGACCGACTTTTGTCAGATGCTTTTTCTGTACAGTCTGCTGTGTATGCACGAAGTGGAAGCAGATGCATAGCAGAAATCACCCCCAAGGTTTGAAGAAGTGACGTGATTGGTCCCTGCCCTGCCACACACCTGTTATTCACGTCATGATGTGCAGCCTGAAGAGCCTGGAATGATGCTTGCCCGTCACCCATTTCCTCCCAGTTGGTATCCGAGGGTTGAGCTGCGTCATTGGGTTCAGTGATCAGTTTTCTGTGACCCTCTGGCTACGTCTTGGTGCCCAGATATCTGGTCTAACCCCAGACTACGTTCTTGGGAGGGTATTTTTTAGATGAGATTAACATTTACATCAGTGGACTGAGTAGAGCAGATTTCTCTCTAAAATGTGAATGGGCCTCGTCCAATCAGTTGAAGGCCCTACAGGCAAAGACTGAGACTTCAGGAGAAGAAGGAAGTTTGCCCTGGGCTGTGTTCGGACTGGAGCTGTGGTATCGACTCCTCCTGCGCCCGGCTGCTGGCCAGGCTGTGGATTCTGCCCTTGCAGGTCCCACCGTCACAGGAGCCAGTTCCCGAAAACAAAGCCCACACTGCTCTTCTCTCTAATTCTATCCCCGTCTCTGTACCCGTCCAGCTGATCGCCACACACACACACACACATTTCCATCCTCGCGGTTCTGTTTCTCTGGACACCCCTGACTATACCCGGGGCTGGCGGGTTTAAGCCCATGTGCACCTGCAGTGTGCACACCCAGCCACACTGAGGGAGGGCCGCCTGGGTCGTCTTGTCTTCGATTGTCTGTATTTTCCCACGCTGGGGACGCCAGGGGAGCCCCCAGGGCTTTCCCTTCTAGCAGCTCTGACCCCACAGATGAAGGTGCTGGTGCAGGCTTTTGCGTTTTGTGGGGGGACCCAGAGGACATCCACGTAGCAGCGTGGTGAGGAATGCCCCACCGAGGGAGCACTAGCATCGCTATAAAATGCAGCGGTGCTCCCGGTGGGCGCTGAGGGAGGACTGGCTTCTCTGCTCCTACCGGGGAGGAGAGAGCCGCACAAAATGGGAGGCAGGTGAGCACAGGTGAGAGGCAAGGCTGGGGCAGCAGCCCAGGGCCTGACCGAGAGGGGTGTTGGAGCTGCTCCGTGGGGGGTCCCGGTAGCAACTTAATCACTCGCAGTGACACACCTGCTGGTGCAGAGCCACAGGCTGGGGATCAGAGGCCCCCTCGGTTGCTATGGCGACAGCAGTGCTCACACAGACTGGAGGTAGCTGATGCTCCTGATGGCCCTGGAGGTCGTGGACAATCGGAAGACCTCACTGGTGGTTCCAAGCCCTGGCGGTGCCTCCCTGGCCCGAGGTTACAAGGGGGAAGGAGCTGGGGCGAGGCCCCAGGGTCCCGGTTGCAGTGGTGCAGTTTGCAGCATGAGCACCCTGCCTCAGCTCGTTTCTTGGGCTCGGGTGATGAGCCAGGGGGCACGGTGTGCCTCTGAGTCACAAGGAGGTGACATTTAGGCTCACTGGTGCGCTGAGCTCTTTGCACCTCCGAATGGCCCTGACCCTCACCCTGCACTGGGGGCAGCCGCCCCTCCCATCTGAAGCAGCTACCGGCCGGAAAGCTCTCCAGTGGCTGCAGCTGCGGCTTCCAGGGTCCTCAGGACCCACCTCGCTAGATCCTTCCCCCCTGTGGATGCACAAACACTAGCGGGATTTACTGGGAGAAGCAGTCCTGCAGCTCAAAGGGACAGTGACTTAGCGTCCCGAGCCGCCTCGTGAATCCAGAGCGGCAGGGACCTGAGGCATGCGTGCAGCTGCACTCCAGTGGGGTCAGCCCCAGATGACAGAGTGGCAAGGTCTCGAGCCTGATGTGCTGACATGGGTCATTCGTGGGCGTGGGGTTTATCCCGCTGGCTGGTTGGCTGCTGATTCCGTCTAGACCCCACAGAGACAGAGTCAGGGAGCAGGGAATTCCGGATCTCCCTGGACAGCTGCCGAATGCCGGGTCTCTGGAGTCACCTGAGGGCACCAGGAAACCGCACGACCCCCAGAGTTCTTGACTCAGTAAGTCTGGGGCGAGGCCCGAGAATCTGCCACTCTAAGGAGCTCCCAGGCGGACCTCACCCTGAGAACCGCTGCCGAGACGGCACTCTGAAAGGTCCGGCTATGGGGATGCTGGGTTGCATCTGTCCCCTACAGTCGGCTCTGCGGCTGGCAGAAGACGCCCGAGATCTCAGGGTGACGGGTGCCACATCACCCCACAGGGAAAGGGCGGGATCCAGAGCATCTTGAGGGATGAGCGTCCATGGTAAAGGCCGGAGATCACCGGATTTTCCGAGGGCAAATACGTGGGAAGCTTATCAAGCAGTCACCTCCCCTTAGAGGCAACAACATCCTAGGTCTCTGGGCAGAAGGGCGAGTCCTGCCGGCCAGCAGGACACTGGTGTGCTGCAGCAAGCCTGAGGTTGGCAGGTTACCGATGGGACTGTTAGGAAGGACCACGTCCAGAGGGCCTGGCATCAATTTTAGTAGCAAGCACACAACTCAGTATCTTTGCAGTGGCTGAGTCTTTGGCATGAATACATCACCCACTGTCGAAGTATTTGTAATATTTAATAAGTATTTTTGTAAAATGATCATTTATAGTTTAGTTTATATTTATTCCATATTTTACATCTTTTTTCAGTTTCTTATTTATTTATTTATTTATTTATTTATTTATTTATTTATTTCAGTGTTACAAGATTTATTGTTTTGCACCACACCCAGTGCTCCATGCAGTACGTGCCCTCCTCAATACCCACCACCAGGGTCACCCAACCCCCACCCTCCTCCCCTCCAAAACCCTCAGTTTGTTGCTCAGAGTCCACAGTCTCTCATGGTTCATCTCCCCCTCTGGTTTCCCCCCATTCACCCTTCCCTTCCTTCTCATA
>JAQQSY010007805.1:0-10237 GCA_028646535.1 Procyon lotor | reverse complement strand
GAATAGGTATTATTTCTTCCTTGAATGTTTGGTAGAATTCCCCAGGGAATCCGTCCGGTCCTGGACTCTTGTTTTTTGGGAGGTTTTTGATCACTGCTTCAATCTCATTACTAGATATTAGTCTATTCAAGTTGTCAATTTCTTCCTGTTTCAGTCTTGGAAGTTTATGGGTTTCCAGGAATGCATCCATTTCTTCTAGGTTGTTTAACTTATTGGCATATAGCTGTTGATAATAATTTCTGATGATTGTTACTATTTCCTTTGGGTTAGTCGTGATCTCTCCCCTTTCATTCATAATTTTATTAATTAGGGTCCTCTCTCTTTTCTTTTGGATGAATTTGGCCAGTGGCTTATCAATCTTATTGATTCTTTCAAAAAACCAACTTCTAGTTTCATTGATGCGTTCTTCTGTTTCTCTAGTTTCTAACTCATTGATCTCTGCTCTGATCTTGATTATTTCCCTTCTTGTGCATGGGGTTGGCTTCATTTGTTGTTGATTTTCCAGTTCTTTGAGGTGTAAAGAGCTGGTGTTTTTGAGATTTTTCAATTTTTTTGAATGAGGCTTGGATGGCTATGTATTTCCCCCTTAGGACTGCCTTTGCCATGTCCCGTAGGTTTTGCATTGATGTGTCTTCATTCTCCTTGGTCTCCATAAATTGTTTAAGTTCATCTCTGATTTCCCGGTTGATCCCAGCATTCTTGAGCAGGTTGGTCTTTAGCCTCCATGTGTTTGAATTCCTTCCAAACTTTTTCTTGTGGTTGAGTTCCAGTTTCAAAGCATTGTGGTATGAGAAAGTGCAGGGAATCATCTCAATCTTTTGGTATTGGTTGAGTCATGATTTGTGGCCCAATATGTGGTCTATTCTGGAGAAAGTTCCGTGTGCACCCGAGAAAAATGAGTTAAGTGATTCTTTCTTAAAGCTTGTTTCCTGGGCGCCCAGGTGGCTCAGTCTGTTAAACGTCTGCCTTCAGCTCAGGTCTTGATCTCAGGGTCCTGGGATCGAGTCACGTGTTGGGCCCCTGCTCTGCGGGGAGCCTGCTTGTCCCTCTGCACCTCCCCTCCACTCTGCTCACTCTCTCCCTCTCTCTCTCTCTTGCAAAAATAAATAAATAAAACTTATTTCCTGTGTAGTTTTTATTAAAGAAGAGAGAGAGAATATAAACAGGCTGCATGTTAGCCTCTGTGATGTCATCCCACCTTACAGGTTTATAAATTCTTGTTCTTCCTTATACTTGGTTCGTCGTGTGAATTGAAATGTACACGCATGCCCCTTGGTAGCTCATAATGTAGTACCTGAAACATATTTAAAAGAACTTGTTTAATGCAGTCACAGTCACTTGTAAGCTGTTAGGAAATCACATGTTCTCGCCTTAATTTCCTTCTCTTTCCAGGAATTCAGTGGTTATGTTCAACAAGTAAAATACGCGATGACGAGAATAAAATCCGCCATGCCAAGGATCTATGAGCTCGCGGCCGGAGGCACTGCCGTGGGCACCGGCTTAAATACTAGAATTGGCTTTGCGGAGAAGGTGGCCACCAAAGTGGCTGCGCTCACAGGTCAGTAGGACTATGAATTCCAACTCGTCTTCATTACACCAGTCTATATTTTCTAGGTGTTTCTGCTGTGAATTCTTGTGAATTTAATGTTAAAAAATAATATTTTCCCATCAAACGTGTTTTATGTCTGGTTCAGAAGTTGCAGTATTAATCCTTTTGCCTTTTAAGTTTCTCATCCATGATTTGGACAGTATGCAATTAAAATCCGTCACTGCCGGCTTGTTCACTGTCATGGTGATATTCAGTTCTTTTCCCTTTCAAGCTGTTTCGAATACCCTTCCTCAAAGCAGGCAAAATCAGTGGATGGTTGAGACACAGTCTTTCCATGGTAGATATGTTAAGATATTGACAGGCTTAATTTCTTTTTTCCCTGTATCAAACTGGGATGTTTCTCTGAGTTAATGACCTTTTTGAATCTTGTTTTTCCTTTAGTAGAGGAGTGCTGTGTTCTTGATAGTAACTGTTATTACAGCCGAGTTGTCATCTCCAGAAAACTCTTCTGAAGAGATAGAGGCTACTGGCGGAAAGGGCAGACATAATTAGACGATGGTCATTACTGCTCTCCACAGAGATTGGTTTTTTAGTCAAGTTTTAATCAGGAAGAACTCTGTTATAGGGATTTGAATAGGTGATCTTTAAAATTTTGAACACGGGTGATAATTGAGTAAAAATGTCTAACTCCTTTTGGGGTCCTACCCCCTCAGGGGATCTGTGGGGTCCTGGCTAAAGGAGGGAGTAGAACAGCCTAAGATGGGGAACAATTGTACTGGTAAAGGAGTGTGGAATAAGGTGAACTTTAACTCCTTTTCCTCGCTCAGAAGTAGTCAGGCATCATACACAGGTTCGCAGAATAGTGTTTTTTCTTTCAGTGCATTGTCCAGGTTTCTTTATCCTCTACACACGCTAGTATCACCAGATTCTTCCTACTGGTTCAGGTCTTAAATATAGACAAAGCTTGAGTCATACGCATTTTTTCTTGAAGTAAAAATTTTCTTCTGTTTTTGCTTTTCATACCCTGGAATTTTCTGTTGAGCTTGCAGATACTAGAAAAAAAATATTTCTACCTGTTAACTCACAGAGTTGTTTTTTCTTCTTCAGGCTTGCCTTTTGTCACAGCCCCAAATAAATTTGAAGCTCTGGCTGCGCATGATGCTTTGGTTGAGCTCAGTGGAGCCATGAACACCACCGCCTGCAGTCTGATGAAGATCGCCAACGACATTCGCTTTCTGGGTTCTGGTCCCCGCTCGGGCCTGGGAGAGCTGATCCTGCCTGAAAATGAACCGGGAAGCAGCATCATGCCAGGTAACGACAGAGCTGGTAAATATTAGCGCCACAGCTGGGCAAGGAACCCAGGCCTGCTCGTGAACAGGGAGTGTCTCCCTTGTGTTGAGCACGGCCCCCAACACGGATAGGGACGCGTGTGTCACACGCATTTCAGAATGTCTGCGGGCCCCTGTGATCTGAATTGGGAACATCACCCAGCAATACAGGAGAAGAGAATGAGTTAGCAGGTATTTTGGTTCCTACGTGAGAGAATGTGTAAGTTCCATCTTTCATAATCCAAAGCCAGAAGAATTCTGAAACCAGCTGTTCAAGTGATCAGCATGGGTTGAATAGAAGAGAATTCTTCCAACTGCCTGTGAGTTCATTTTTTGCTTTGGGTTTTGGCCTGTTAGATAAGGGAAGTGACACAGGCAGCGGCTGTCTGGATTCTAGCGAGTCATTTGACAGACTCCCGTGACAGTCACTGAATCCCGTGGGGACGTGTGGGTAGCCCTGTTAGACGGATGTAGTGGCTGAGCAGTGGCACTGAAGTGACACTAATGAGTTGACTTCAGACTGGAGGCATGTCTCGGTAGCAGGCTGAAGGGCTCTGCCCCTTCATTTCACTGGCGACCGAGGGCAAAGGCAGGGAATATGTGCGGCTCTCGTCAGCGGATAAGGAAACAGCAATACTGTGTTTGCTTCAGTAACAGTACTGAAGCAAACAGTACACAGTACACAGTATTGTACACAGTACACAGTACAGTACACAGGGGCCAGGATCAAGATCGATAAAGAAGGGCCTCTGTAGGTTCGACTAAAACTGACAGGGTGACTTTTAATAGTGAAAAAGAAAGACCTGACTAAAGATTCTTCTAAATCTCTGCATGTGTAGAGAATGGGAAGAGATCTGATTTTAGAATAGTTCACGTTGCAAAATGATGTGAGTTTAGTTGATGGCAAATTCAAGGTGACTGCCTAGAAAAGAGAAACCCAGACTCACAGAGAAGGAAGTTAACCTTTCCGATGTGTTGCCTTGTACTGGTCAGAGGACTCTGCGGTGCCTGGTTCAGACTCAAGCTCGTCAGAGGGGTACTCCCGGCGTGGCGACGAGTAGAATTCCTCCTTAATTCCTGCTTAATGTCTGCTTCCTCTGGGAAGCCTCCCGAATGTCAGCGAGGTGCCTTTTATGAGTGTTCCAGTGGCAGCCAGCTTCTCTGCATTTACTCCTCACGTGCTGTCATTGCCAGCTCCCCTCCCCGACATGGCCTCCAGGTTCTGCAGCTGTGTCCAGTGCCCGGCTTCATAAATCCGTCTACACTGAACGAAAGCCCCGGAGATGGGGAGGGCCGCATTTCCTGTGTGGGCGCGGGTACTCACTACTCAGGGCCACTGAGTGAATGAGTCACAGTTTGTGGCAACCCGTCCCTCTCTCCTTGCTTGGTTTCACTGTATCAACCCTGATGATTTGGGGACTTGCTTTATTTAACAAAGTTAGATTTCCTTCTTTTCTTGATCAGTTGACTTAATACCTAATCTTAACTGACACTCGAGGCCACAAGCACGCTTGAGTGGAATCTTTCCTTGGTGGCTCTTTTGAAGGCAAGGTGAACCCTACCCAGTGTGAGGCGCTGACCATGGTTGCAGCCCAGGTCATGGGGAATCACGTCGCCGTCACAGTCGGAGGCAGCAATGGACATTTCGAGTTGAATGTTTTCAAGCCAATGATGGTAAGTTTGAGGTTAGGTTTTTAATGTTTTTTGACTACAGGCTAATTGTCTTGTGTTTTCTTTCATAAAGGTTTCTAGAGACTTCACGTTGGGTACTGGGATGATGTAATAAATAGCAATTGGAAGCCAAGCATATATTAGGGTTAGAAGATTAAGCCTGGATATTTAATTAGGTGACTTATAGCTCAAGTGATTTGATGGTTTGCTTTATTTAATAAGAAGAAAAAGTCTGGAAATAGGGGGTGGGTTTCTTCCTTGTCCTTCACCCAGTGGCAGGGATGCCAGTGGCTAGAAATAAGTCAAGTCTCCTCAAGCCGTCCCTCAACCCTGTCTCCTGCTCACATTGCTGCTGCTTCCCTCAAGTTCCGTCGTCTTAGAAGGATAATGCATGTTCACTTGCAGGCAAATTCTCTACTCCCGGTTGCTGCCCCTGACTGGTCCTTGGATTCTCCTGGTCTTTGGAACCCCCGCAGGCCCGTAGACTTGCTGACATCTGACCTTGGCCTTGAAACACTTCTCCTTGGCTTCCTCAGCACCCTCCTCCCATGCTCTTCCCTGTCCCCCTCTGTCTTGCCTTCATCTTCACATGATAATTTAGATTTTCATGTGTCTAAAATCTGTTCTCTACCTTCCTCTTCCTGAAGATGGAGCAGGGTGGCATCATCTTTATCTTTCGTCCGGTTTCCTCAGCTTCAGACAGTGGAGCTGTCACCATTTGGAGTCCTTTATTTGTGTAAAGTGTTATATATAAAATATGTTAGAGGCTTAGTACCAGCTTGCATTTGGTATAAAGTCTAGTCTTCATTTGATAAGGACATGCAAATGACAAATATGAAGAATACTTATTCAGTGCATTTGTCAAATCTGTATCAGGCACAATACTGAGTACTAGTGATAGAACAATAAGACATATTTTTTTGCCCTAACAGAATGTATAGTCTCGTGAAAAATACAAGACCAAAGCAGAAGTCGGTCGTCTAAGCTTGCATGTCAGTTTCCGAACAGGCAATACCAGCTGTCTGGCTAATGTAGGTGTAGTAGATGTCTTGCTGATCTTTTTATTTTAAAAAACAAAAATCTGTTTTTTATCTTTTATAGAAAATATATCAAAGTAATCAACATTTGCCTTAAATATTTTTTTAAGATTTTATTTCTTTGAGATAGAGAGCAAGAACGAGAGAGAGAGAGAGAGAAAGCGCATGAGCAGGGAATAGGGGAGAGGGAGAAGCAGGCTCCCCACTGGGTAGGGAGCACGATATGGGGCTTGATCCCAGGACTCTGGGACCATGACCTGAGCTGAAGGCAGACGTTTAACCGACTGAACCACCCAGGCGCCCCAACATTTGCCTTATGTTAAAGTCATAGGTATCAAGTCAAACCTTGAAGTTCTCAGCCTTCTACTGAAGTCCATTTTTGGGACTGCACTTCTCAGACCCTGAGTTTTTAGACCAAAAGAGAGTAGGATGTGGATGTATCTTTATATGTATTGGAAATGTCACCAAAAAGGAAAAAAAGCTCTAAAGCAAACTAATTGATTTTACATTCGTTTTAAATACTGTGTGAAAGGTTATTTTAAAGGGTCTAAGGAATATTTGTTTTGTTAAGCCTTAATAACATGGTGACCATTGAGACCCAGGAAGCCCTCACTGACTGCCTCAAACAGGCCAACTTTCTAACCTCTGCATCTTTGCTTCTCTTCCAGAAGATTCTTTTTCCATCTCTGGTTATCTGAGTCCCCTCCATCAGATAGGACTTCACTGATTCCTGCAACTGAATGAATTTCTCTTTGTGCTAACATGTCATACCAGTCAGTGTTCTTTCACATTGCAGGGTCTCTTGGGTGCCAGTTACTTGTATTTATGGCTTTTACCTCATTGAGATTTCAGTGTCCTCAAATGTTCATAATTTCTTTCATATTTGTTTCTGTGGGTATAGTGCTTTACAAATTGTAGGAGTGCCATATGTTTATCAAATTATGTATTGATTTAGGAACCAGCACATAATATGTATTATTGGACAGAAAAGTTAGGCTCAATAAGCCCCTCTCTTTCTCTCTCCCTCTCCCCTTTGCCTCTCCTGTCCCAGATCCGAAATGTGTTACACTCAGCCCGGCTGCTGGGGGACGCGGCCGTCTCCTTCACAGAAAACTGCGTCGTGGGAATCCAGGCCAACACAGAGAGGATCAACAAGCTGATGAATGAATCTCTGATGTTGGTGACAGCTCTTAATCCTCATATAGGTAAGGTTTAAGGAAAAACAGTGTCATTTTGTGACAACAAAATTAAAAAGCTAAAATATTTTTAAGAGACTTTTGGATCAAGGTGGACAGCAAATTCCTTTCAGGCATTATTTAGTAAAATCTCACAAAATATTTGAAACTGTGTTGAAAGACACTGTTTATGTGTTACTGTGATGTCAGTGATGCTTCATTTCATTTGAAATGTCGTCAGCTCAGCAGTTCAAACTTAGGTAAATCTTAGTGGTATTGAGATGCTGAACGTTGTGTGCGGTCTACCTGGGAAAGCTCCCCCCAGTCAGCGTCACTAGGTGGCACTGGCCGATTAGCAGTGTGGGATGAACTCCTTTTTCTGCCTTCTCTAGATGCTCTGCTACACTTTGGGTTTGTTGTTTTATTCCATTCAGAAATGGGGAGTTACCAATAAGAACAAAAGAAAAAGGGTAGTATTCCTTGCTTATAGGGAAAGGGGGAAATGTAAATATATCTAAAACTATAAGCCTTTTCCAGAGTTATGAAGATTTTATTGTGTAAATTCAAACACACCAACTTGGATTGTGGACTGACCGTAATGATCCTCACTAAAGATAGAGTTTCAGCTTGTAGGTGTCGAGGCATTTGTTGCATTGTGTTATGGCACCTTGAAAGCCTTTTCCCACCTTCTTACTGATGAGCTGAGGTTGTTAACATATTCTTTGTTTTCTCTTTTCTAATAAGTGATGATGCATTCATTGGCACAGTATGGTTGCTATTTTAAAATATTCTTCTATAATCCTGAACTTTCAAGGCAGATTTTCTATTATTGGCTTCACATCAAGCTATAATTTCAATTTTATAAAGTTAGAGCTCATTTGACTGCTTCAGATACATATATTAAGATATATATGTATGACATATATATCATGTATGTATATGCATATATGTACCTGTATATATAGGTAGCTATGACATATAATATATCCTAGTCTGTGGTGTAGTATTGAGATTGGTAATAATACTTTGATCTTTTAAAAATTATTGTACTTAGCATTCAATCAGAGAGCTACACAGGGGACCCAAAGGCTTATGTGAGAAACGTTCTCTCACATCTGTACTTCAGAACACTTAGTTAGAAGTGCTCCTAATGCTAAATGATTGATTCGTCTTTCTTGGAATCCGTTTCCTGTGAGGTAAAGGCCATACAAGGATAAATGGGCAAACCACACCTTGACTTGCTGCTACAGCATGAGCCTTGTAGCTGCTCTTGCTGGGTTCTCTGCCCGCTGGTTGTGGAGCAGGCTGGCTGGCGACAGGGTCTGTGGGACCCGAAGAGTAGAGTGGAGTGGTTAACGTAAGGCTTAGACTCTTAACATCCTCAGTATAAGGGTACACAACACCTACTAGTGACCCCGATCATCTGATGAAGGTTCTTCCTCAAAGTTACTCTGATCAGTAGATGCCCTTTTCAGTGTGCTTAGCGTTCACGAGTTCGGGCGAGTACTGAAATTGCCCGCAGTTTGTTTCATAGACAGTTAATGGTTACATGCCAATGACATGTAACATCCTGCCTGGTTGACGATCCTGTTGCCTCAAGGCTTTTGTCCCTTTGACCATAGTGCTCTGATTTGGGGGTCTTTGGAGTTTTTTTTCCCTCCTTTGATAGTTTCATTTTTGTTCTTTTTTTTCCTTTAAGATTTTATTAATTTGAGAGAGAGAGAGAACAAGCAGAGGGGAGGGGACAAGGGAGATGGAGAAGCAGGGATCATGACCTGAACCAAAGGCAGACGCTTAACCGACTGAGCCAGAGAGGCGCCCTTTTTTGTTCTTTCTTGCTTTTGTCTTCTGACCTTTTTTCAGTTGTGTTAAGACAACTTGCAAAGCTGTCCCTGCCCCTACCTTTGGTAATTCCAGAGGCAGATAATCTGAGGCAAACACCACACCTGTGATCTTTGGTACGAGAATAGATCTATGCTAAAACTTGCCCCTGTATCCTTGGGGCATCTGGGAAGAGGCCAGGACACTGACAGGTGCTGTTGGAAGCAGCTGGCGGGTGCATCCCTCCCCAGGCTCCCCCCTCACCCCACACCCCTCAGGGTGAGCTCCCGTGCAGGAGTGCTCCTTGCTGGGGCACCGCAACACTTAGCTGGTTATGCTTTTGTAGAACCATTGCTTCCAGTTAAACATGTTTCTGGAAACAGCACATACGTCTGTACCCAGAAGTATGTTTTCATGTCTTGGTGCTATATTGTGTTTTTATTCTTCCTCCTGTGAAGATGAGTTGTTCTCGGTGTAGTATTGAGATTGGCTAATAATGTTTTTGATCCTTTAAAAATTACTGTACATTAGCATTTAGCCAGAGAGCTACACAGGGGAACCCAAAGACAACTGAAATGGCCAACTGCCCATAGGAACAGATCTGTTGTAGAAAGTGACGTATGGGGGCAACTGGGTGGCTCAGTGGGTTAAAGCCTCTGCCTTCGGCTCAGGTCATGATCTCAGGGTCCTGGGATCGAGCCCCACATCGGGCTCTCTGCTCAGCAGGGAGCCTGCTTCCCTCTCTCTCTCTGCCTGCCTCTCTGCCTACTTGTGATCTCTCTCTCTATGTCTAAATAAATAAATAAAATCTAAAAAAAAAAAGAAAGTGACGTATGTTTAAGTCAGTAGCATTTAAGAAAAGTAAAGGTTTTATTCTGCATCAGAAGTCACAGCTCTGAGGATAATCACTGCTAAATTTTGTTTAAGATTATATTTATTTATTTCGTGCAAACTGGGGCAGGGGCAGAGGGAGAGAGAGAGGGAACCTTAAGAACCTTAAGTTGACTCCGTGCTGAATGTAGAGCCATCAAGGGACTCGATCTCATGACCCTGAGATCATGACCTGAGCTGAAATCAGATTTGGAGGCTTAACTGAGTCACCCAGGTGCCCCTGTTAAATATTTTTAAGATGAAAAATGTTACTTAAGAGCTGAGTAAATGATTACCTTTTGCTTTAGAAAACCAGATTTCACTATGAACTCTTAAATTGCCTTTTTATTTTTTTCTTCAGGGTATGATAAGGCGGCAAAGATTGCTAAGACAGCGCACAAAAAGGGATCAACCTTAAAGATGACTGCTATTGAACTTGGCTATGTCACCTCAGAGCAGTTTGATGAGTGGGTGAAACCTAAGGACATGCTGGGTCCAAAGTGATGTAATAAATTTATAATAAAAATAATTGTGTTCTATAAAAGAAATGAAAAAGACCCCTTCGTGTTCTTAAACAGAAATGGATAAATGTGCAAGGAGACTGCTTCTGAACTTGAATGTCTCCAGCAGAACAACTTGGTCGGTACATAAAACCCCAGGATGTGCTGGTCCAAAAGTGAATTTGAGAAGTGTAAAATGAAGTGATTAAATTGTATAAAGTAAAAAAAAAAAAAAAAAGACTCATTTTTCTTTTACATTCATTGACCATATTTTAGTCGAATGTGT
>JAQQSY010007804.1:0-10239 GCA_028646535.1 Procyon lotor | reverse complement strand
GGCAGCTCTCTGGGGCACCAGCTTTCTGCCTTGTTTGTGGCCATGAAACCTTCCCCAGGACAGGGATTGGCGGCCGTGCTCATTTTGCAGGAATCTCTGCTGTGCGTCGGCTGAGGGACCCTCCCTCCCGGGGGCGTCTTTCTGCCTCCGTCTCTGCTCAGTGGCCTCCAGCCCAAAGCCCTGCGGATGAAATCGCACCATCTGCAGTGACTTCTGCTCTCCTAAAGTCCCACATCTTTTATTTTCCTATTTACCTGTCCTAGGAAGTAAACTGAAGTGTGCCAGGGCCAGGTGTGATTCCTACGACCTGCGGACCCCAGAGCCCTCGAGCCTGAGGTGTGGTCGGTGTGCAGGATGTTCCTCGGGGTGATGAATGGTCATCACGCGTGAGATGCCAAGGGGGCGTCCCCCCCCCCCCGAGGTTGGTGGGAGTCAGCGGGCAAACGGTGGGGGAGTTCACAGTGGGAGAATCGGAGCACAGCCCCCTTCACGGACACTCTCCAAGAAACGCATCTGTGTAGCCCTGTTGAACAAAAAAAAAAAAAAAGAAGAAGAAGACGAAGGTTTCCAGGAGCTGGAGGGAGTGGGGAAAGGGGAGTTTGTGTCAATGGGCACAGAGTCTTGGTCTTGCAAGCTGACACAGTTCTGGAGATGGAGATGCCTCTGTGCTCTAGATAACATCTTTTAAAAATTTAAATTAAATTAGGGGCGCCTGGGTGGCTCAGTGGGTTAAAGCCTCTGCCTTCGGCTCAGGTCATGATCTCAGGGTCCTGGGATCAACCCCCACATCGGGCTCTCTGCTCAGCAGGGAACCTGCTTCTCCCTCTCTCTCCGCCTGCCTCTGTGCCTCTTGTGATCTCATTCTCTCTCTCTCTCTGTCAAATAAATATATAAAATCTTAAAAAAAATAAATAAAAATACAAATTTAAATTAAAAGGTATTGAACAAGGTGGTTATTTATGCGAAAAGCTAACCCCAAAGGGAAATAAATCAGTACGTACAAGAAAGCCCTGTTTGGGTGCAAACGTGAGCAGGACGTGTTTGGGTATCTGCACATGTATTTGCGAGCGTGGACGGGCATGCGAGTGCGTGCACACGTCCATAAAGCTGGAATCACGCGTGATCTCGGTGGGTGTATGATGGAAAACATGGGAAAGTTGGTGTGGAACCTCTTCGTAAGATGCTTTCTCTGCTTTATTGAGTTTCGCCGCCGTTGTGCAGAAGGTGAAGGCATCCGTGGACCACGGGAATTCTGCAAACCTGCATACCTGGACCCAAAGGTCGTAGGCGTATCCAAATCGGCGTGGACTTGGCTATTGGCATCGTTTCCCAAAGTGGACGTTTTGCTGAAAAACCTTTAGTGCCCACCCCTGTCTGACTGTCAAACACAAGCAAATGTCAAAATACATGAAGACGACCTAAACATGTGCTTCCCTGTGACTACCGTGTATCCCCGTCGGTCGGGCGTGGCACATAATTTTCCAGGCGGGTTTTCTACTTATCAGTTTGCTTTTTGATGCCCAGAACTTAGGAATCCAGAATGATCCACCACACCCACTTCACTTTCTTCTTTTAATTGTATTAATATTTCTCCCACCTCTCACACTTTCCTTCCTTCCTTCCTTCCTTCCTTCCTTCCTTCCTTCCTTCCTTCCTTCCTTCCTTCCTTCCTTCCTTCCTTCCTTCTTTTCTCCTTCCTTCCTTCCTTCCTTCTTCCCTTCCTCCCTTCCTCCCTTCCTTCTTCCCTTCCTCCCTTCCTCCCTTCCTTCCTTCCTTTGCCTCCCTGCCTCCTTCCTTCCTTTCCCCCTTCTTCCTCCCTGCCTCCTTCCTTCCTTCTTTCCTTCCTTCCTTTCCCCCTTCTTCCTTCCTCCCTCCTCCTTCCTTCCTTCCCCTTCCAACCTTCCTTGAATGGCCTCACTGAATACATGTAACTTTTAGATCCTCGTGGCCAGTGCCTCCTTCTGCTCTACGTCAGCTGGAGAAGGAGGATGCCGAGGAACAGATCCGGAGACCAATTAATTAATGGGAAGGGTCCTCGAGATTTTTCAGATGGTCCCTGAATTTCGACAGTTCTACTTACGATGGTTTGAATTTATGACGGTGCGAAAACAATCAGCATTTGGTAGAAACCGTACTTGGGATTTTGAATTTGGACATTTTCTGGGACTAGGGACACGTGGTGCCATCTTCTCTCGCGACGCTGGACAGCAAGCCACTGCTCCCAGCGGCCACACAATCGTAAGGGTCGACAACCCATACACTGACGACCATTCCGCCCCCACACAACCTCTCCGTGTTCCTTTCACTACAGGACTCAAGGCATTGCGTGAGATCATCCACGTGTTATTATCAGACAGTCTTTGTGGGAGATGACTCTGCCCAACGGTAGCTACCACACGTGTTGGGAGCATGCGTCAGGCAGGCTGCACTAAGCTATGATGTCCAGGGGGTTCTGAACTTTAAATGCACTTTGACTTAGGATATTTTCAGCTCACGATGGGTTTATTGGGACGTCACCCCAATGGTAGCTGGAGGAGGATGTGTACATCCGTAAAGAATACGGTTTTGCGGATGACGCCGTATCCCATCTACGTCTTCCCAAGATCAATCACAGGAGAGCACACCTGCAATCCTAACTCACCTGTACCGTCCCAGCAAGCCCGGCATGGGAGTGCACCTGCAGACGGGCTCCTAGGACACAGAGCAGTAAACAGAAACCGTATGCCCGTCCTTTGCCGAGTGACACTGCACGCGTCAACTCATCTCTTGCGATTTCAGCTTTCTTAGCTTCAAAACAAGATTGAACTGGTTCGTCTTCCACATCTCTCGTGAAATTCTCGGAGTTCTACATAAGAAAGAGCAAGAAAATTCATTTATTTTTGGTAACGCAGACAGATGTTTCTGCTTTGTATTCCTTGTTTCCAATAAAAGTTTCGGAATGCCATGTGGGACTTCCACGGGTTATTTAAGGTGAATTTTTACTCCAATGCCTGAGAGGATGATTCACTTTTCAGAAATGTTGGATGACTCAGTCGTCAGTACCTTTTAAGGAAGGAGTAAGAGCTGGAGTGTGTTTTTACATGGCCTACGAAATGCACTTCTCGAATGAGAAATGGCAGAAGGTTATAAAGCAGATCTAAAATTCATGAAATAAGAACACCCCGGTAGAAATAGGTATAAGTTTGAAAGGAGACAAGAAGAGGTAACCTTGAGTAATGGTATATCCAACGAAATAAGCCTGCTAAGGGAATAATGAAATCTGTCCTGAGAACTCAAGTGACCCTTTCAAACCACTGACTCAAATGCAAGGCATTAACTTGTAAATGATCAGTAATGACTCACGTGTGAAAGGCTAGGAATTTTAAACATCTGTCACTTAACGTGTTCTCATTCCCCGAATCGAGCCTTCTGGCCATAAATAAATAAGTCACAATTATGGCTCAGCCGCTGGCTTGACCTCATGTGTGTTAATGAATAAAAGGAATGAGAACTATCCTAAAATATTCCATATTTTATGATTTATTATTTTTTTACTCCCGTGACTTTAGTTTGGCCCCAATTACTCCGTAGCCTGACCTCATTATTGCCTTGAAATATGACAGTATGCCTTATCTTTGATAGCTGCTAATTGCTCCATTCCAAAGTCATCATTGAGGGAAGATAGGAAAAATATAAATAGGAATATTTCCTATCCCTGCCAAGTATTCATTATTTTTCTTCTTCTTTTTTTAACCGATCTGCCCTTGTCGGATGGAATCATTTTTCATGAAGCTGAAATTGGCATTTATCCCCAATCACATTGCCATTTCACCCAGAACATCCGTACAAGGACACCCAAAGGCCCTTGGAGAAGGGACACTTTCAAGAGGTCCATTTTAGTAGTTGGGTTTGTCGGAGCATCCTCCGTTCTTGGTTCTGAGTCACGGCATGAAATTGCCCCTTGCCATTGACCCTAGCAGGAAATGCTGGCTCAACCCATCCTTGGCTTAACCAACAACCAGGAACAAGGGATAATAGGAGTAGAGCTCAACTCTATAAAAAAGAGTGGCGCACGCCCTTGGAGGCATAGACTTGACCTCATCTGGGCAGGGTGTGCCCTCCTGTGGGCAGGAATATGCATGAACCTCCAACCTGGCCTTGACAGATTTCTTCTTCTTTGTTCCATTTCACTAGACTCTTCGGGTTACACATTCTCTCTTTTTGGATACGTTCACAACTGCCTTCAGGTTTGGCTGTACTCCACGAGTCACTCTGTCTCCTTGAGATGAAGACCTCTATCTCCTTCTGTTCTGATTTATTACAGTTTACATTTTCTCTCTTGCAACTCTTCCTTTACAGGTAACATGTGTGGCTTGCCCACATTACAATCTCCCAAAGAGCAAATAAACACATGAATGCTCAGTTGGATTCTAAATGACGGCCATGGGGGTCATGATCATGTGTTTAGAGAAGATCGTCTATGACTTGGTGGTGGTCGTGATCGTCTGTCCAAGGAGAAGAGGGTGTGACTGAATGATTGTGGTCATTATCATCTCTGTCCATGGAGGACAGTCTAGGACTGATGGGTGGTGGTCACTATCATTTATGTCCATGGAGGACAGTCTAGGATTGATAGGTGGTGGTCACTATCATCTATGTCCATGGAGGACGGTCTAGGACTGATGGGTGGTGGTCATTATCATCTGTGTCCATGGAGGACAGTCTAGGACTGATGGGTGGTGGTCACTGTCATCTGTGTCCATGGAGAACAGTCTAGGATTGATAGGTGGTGGTCATCAACATCTCTGTCCATGGAGGACAGTCTAGGACTGATGGGTGGTGGTCATAACCATCTATGTCCATGAAGGATAGTCTAGGACTGATGGGTGGTGGTCATAACCATCTATGTCCATGGAGGACGGTCTAGGACTGATGGGTGGTGGTCACTATCATCTATGTCCATAGAGGACAGTCTAGGACTGATGGGTGGTGGTCATTATCATCTATGTCCATGGAGGACGGTCTAGGACTGACGGGTGGTGGTCACTATCATCTGTGTCCATGGAGGACGGTCTAGGACTGACGGGTGGTGGTCACTATCATCTGTGTCCATGGAGGACAGTCTGTGACAGATTGGTGGTGGTTATGGTCATCTGTGTCCAGGAAGGACAGTCTATGACTGATGGATGGTGGTTGAGATCGTCTGTCCAAGGAGAGAAATCTATGGTCATGGTTGTGATCACTGCTGTCCAAGGAAAACAATCTACAACCAAGATGGCGAGCCCTGATTGTCTCTGATTGTCTCTGTCCAGGGGTCACACTCAATGACCCAGATAGTGGGTGATGATCATTTTATTCCCAGTTTTATTAGAATAAGAATTTGAAATGTAAGATTTCTACATCAGTCTCTGGACCAAGAATGCTTTGCTGTTTAAAAGGCTCAAGATTTCCTTGCAGTGTGAGCTCTTGGGAAAACCTGATAGAGAGTAGGTCAAACTTCTTCCAGGGGTCCTGTACTCCCACTTCCTGCAAGCTGGCTGCCCCAAAAAGACATCGTTTCTAGCATCTCCCTGCCCACATGAGATGCTCACTGTGTCTGCATGGAAGAGGGTCTTCCACTTTTAGAAATCTTTCCCTTCCTTCCCAGGTCAAGTAGTGCATGTCCCATTGACCCCTTTCTTGAGGTCCTTGACCCTTAAGCAATGACCACGGTGATGGCACAAATGATCTTACTAAGGTCCTGGGGGCTTCTAAGTCAATGTCTAATGTTTACATGTGTGCTTGTCATTAATATTGGAAATTCAATTGCCTTGGCCAGTTGACAGAAAAGGCTTAGGAAAGGATCAGGGACCGATATGATGTTCTCCTGGAATGTCTCCCTGCTGATCCTGACAATCCCATCCCTGAGGCCCAAGGTCCAGTCTCATTAGCTGGATTGAGGTGGGAACTTGTCCTATGCATGTTCGGATAGGTCTAAACTTTGTTGAAAATATTAGATTCATTTCTCTCTCTCTTTCTTTCCCTTTATTGTCTTTATTGTTTTATTTATTTATTTTTAGACAAAGAGGTGGGCAATTAGGGAATAGTTGGGAAGCACAGGTAGGGTAGTGGAGGAAATCTGGGGGACCAAGCAAGGTTCTCTGGTGGTGGGATCACTGGACACGGTCATAAAGTTCTTCTATCCATGAGTACTTGTAACACAGGTTTTGATGCTAAGCATTCAGGTCTGAGAGGAAGATACGGTGGCCGCCATGTATCAGGGACCTGAGTTAGGCACAATGGGACTAGTTAACCCTTGGGAAACACAAGGGAGTTGTGTTCTCCAGGGTCTTCCCTGGAGGGGAAGACTTGGAGGGGAAGAGTCTTGGAAGACTCCAGGGTCTTCCAAGAACCCTGGAGATCCCATCTATGAGGGAAAGCAAACGGTCATTCCATATTGCTAATTAGACTGAATATTGGGACATGCAATGCGGAGGGAGGTTGACATTTGAGCACATACCCATATATATATATATAATTGTTTCATGTTTAAGTTAGTTTATGGGACGTGTTCTTAATGGAGCAGATATTCATAAGGTTTTAATGTCCATCCTCTGTTGCCAACCAGACAATGGAACCAAAATGAAAAGTAGTAAAAGACGTCAGATTAATGTTTTTAGAAAATTCATCTTAGTATCATTATTATTATTTCACTTGAAACTGTTAATTATTATAGCATTTGATAGAAAAAAAGTCCATCTGTGGAAAGGCCCAATCTTTGTTTTTGAAGGAGGAAGGGTCTATGTGGACTGTCTGGTGTTTTCTTGGCACACGTGAAGGATCGCGCCTACACGGTCTCATGGCGGGCTTTAGGGTGACCTGGCCCACACCGCCGGCTCGGATTTGCTGGTACGTGCTGCGGGCTGCACTGTGCAGCCACAGGGCTGGTGGTGAAGGGGCTTCATGCACACGGAGAAAGCTTGTGCCCATTCCTGGAGGCTGTGCGGAAGGAGGGCTTGATCTGACCTCACCTTCACCAACGGAACAAGCCACTTCTGAACCCTTAGGGAGATCCAAAGGAGAGGCGGCTGGGTGGAGGGGCTCCCCCTGGAGAGGCAAGTCACCATCCCCTCCCCTGTGGAAGCAAAGCTTCCCCTCCTACAGCTCATGGGATCTGTTAGGAACATCTTAACTTTTGAGGTTGGGCAAGGGATGGGGTTGCAGTGGAATTCACTTGCATTCAGTTTGTTTAGAACGGGAGTTTCCTGCCCAGAGCCTTCAAATCCCACTGGTGGCCCGGCCCCCTGAGAGCCAGCGAGCCCACAGCTCTGAGGGCTGAGCAAACAGGTCCCGTGGGGCCAGGGGGTGATGACAGTTACTTTGTGTACTTGGCGAGAAACAAAAGGCGATGGCAAGGGGATCACAAATGGTCAGAGGGAGGGGGAGGGGCCGGGGACGGGATTTGCACAGTGCCCCGGGGGCTTTGATGTGGCGACAGGCGCCCCTGGATTCTGTCTGCCAGACACCCTTCAGGAGGAATTAGGAGGAGAGCAGAAAGTCCCCGCGGGGTTTCCATGGTACCCGGTCTGTTGTGATGCTTTGGCTGTAAGCTCTCTCCCTCTGTTCCAAGCCAGCGCCAGTGGGGCGGGCGGGCAGAAAGACGGCCCACGGTAAAAGGGCCACAGGGTTAAACGTGCTTCCTGACGTGCAGAGTGTATGACCGAGAATGAAATTGTCATTTGGGGCTTTGTCCTGAGCCTGCTGCAGATGTCAGGGGCACGGACCCTTTGCAGCAAACATAGGGACTGATTTGGTTAGAAGGCATGCGCGGTGTGGTGTGAGGGTCTAGGGCAGGGACCAGAAATGCACCACAAGCGGCCGTGATGTCCTTCAGCAGCTCGACCCAGAAATAAACCGGGGTCCGCCCAGGCGATGGACTACTACTCAGGGTTAACAATAACTGAGCGATCAAACGACAAAAAGACACGGAAGAAACTTGAATGCACGTCAGTAAGGAGAAGTCTCTTTCTTCTACAGTCACCACCCCTTCTACAGTCTACCTAGTCTACAAAGGTTCTATACCCCCCTATGATTTCAGCTCTAGGACATTGTGGGAACGACAAAAGTACAGCGATGGTAAAAAGATGGGGGGTTGCCTGCGATTGGGGGATGGAGGGATGAACAGGCGGGACACGGAGGGTTTTCGGGGCAGTGAAACACGTCCGTATGACACCATAGTGGTGCATACATGTCATTGAACATTTGCCCAAACCCATAGAGTGGGCACCTCCAAGAAAAAACTCTCATGCACATTAAGCTGTGCATCTGGGTGGTGACGATATTGGATGTGGGCTCATCCTGCGAACCACGTGCCCCTCTGGTGGGGGTGCTGGTCATGGGGGGAGGCGGTCATGTGTGGGGACAGGCAGGGGTGCACGGGGAATCTGCAGCTGCTTCTCAATTCTGCTGTGAACCTAAACCTACTCGTAAAACATCTTATTTTTGCCCTTGCTTCCCTTGCCTTTGGAGACGCGTCTAGCAAGAAGTCGCTATGGCTGAGGTTGAAGAGGTTGCTGCCTGTGTTCCCCTCAAGGACTCTGATGGAGTCCTGTCTCACACTGAGGTCTTTCATCCATGTTGAGTCTACCTTTGTGTGCGGTGCAAGAAAGTGGTCCAGTTTCATTCTTCTGCATGTGGCTGTCCAGTTTTCCCAACACCATTTGTTGACGAGACTGTCTTTTTCCATTGGATAGTCTTTCTTTCTTTGTTGGAGATTAGTTGACCGCAGAGTGGAGGGTCTATCTCTGGGCTCTCTATTCTGTTCCATGGATCTTGGCATCTGTTTTTGGGCCAGTACCATGCTGTCTCAATGATCACAGTTTTGTAATGGAGCCTGAGGTCAGGCAACGGGATGCCTCCAGCTTTGGTTTCCTTTTTCAGCATTCTTCTGGCCATGTGGGGCCTTTTCTGATTCCATACAAATTTTATGATTATTTGTTCCAGTTCTGTGAAAAAGGCTAGTGTTATCTTGAACGGGATTATATTGAGTGTGTAGATTGCTTGGGGTAGCGTAGACGTTTTAACAATATTTATTCTTTCAATCCAGTGGAATATTACTCAGCCATCTAAAAGGACAAATACCATTTACATTGACGTGGGTGGAACTGGAGGGTATTACCCTGAGCAAAACAAGTCAATCACAGAAAGACAATAATCATATGGTGTCACTCTTATGTAGGATACAGGAAACAGCACAGAGGATCATAAGGGACGGGAGGGAAACTGAATGGGAATTTATCAGAGAAGGAGAAAAACTATGAGAGACTCAACTCTGGGAAACAAACTGAGGGTTGTGGAAGGGGACTTGGGTGAGAGGATGGGGTACCTGGGTGATGTAGCCTGAGCCACGACAGGAATACACGAAGCCGCCAGACCCAAGGTTGCATTACAGTTTTGCAGTGATGGCTGTTTGACTCTTGGAAGCAGTTTCCTCATGTGGAACGTGTGTAATGATACTTATATCTCAGGGCCAACGTAAAGCACTGATATAGATAGAGGATGGATGAACGGATGGATGGATGAGATGAACAGATGATGGATGGACGAACGGATCAATGGATGGATGAGTGGGTGGATGGATAGATGGATGGATGAGATGAACAGATGATGGATGGACGAACGGATCAATGGATGGATGAGTGGAGAGAAAGATCAATGTGTCAGCTGATCAATAGAGAGATTGAGACACAGATAGACAAATAGACAAATTGTTGAATGATTTCCCAAATTAAAATTTTTAAATGGCTCCTTATTGGGACGTATGAAATTTTCTGCATCCTCCTGGCCATCGTTGAGTCTCGTCTTCAACTCTTGTACATGCAATTAAGGCAAAGCGTTTGGGCTGTAGGATTCGCTGCATGGAGACAGAAGAGAGAGGTCTTTGGCTCGTGCCATACCGTGTATATTTACAGTCCTTGCTCACCCTCAAGTGCCTCCCACACGGAACTGCAGTGTGGAATGAACGGCCTACACATCTGGCACAACCCTTTCTCCCAAAGGCAAGTAAAGCGTGACCGGCTGTGTCTGAAGCAGAACACATTGTTTGCTCTCAAAGTCTTCGTATTTTCCTGCCAAAACTTGCTCAAGATTAAATTCTACCAGCACGGATAGATATGGTGGTTTGATCTGGAGTTCTTTCTCTCCACACTCTGCTCCCTCTGTCCCACTGCTGGCCTGGTCTCCACGAGCTCTTGCCTCTACCCACACCATGTAGTACCCTCC
>JAQQSY010007803.1:0-10240 GCA_028646535.1 Procyon lotor | reverse complement strand
CCCCCACCCTCTCTGCCTGCCTCTCTGCCTACTTGTAAACTCTATGTCAAATAAATAAAAAAATAATCTTAAAAAAAAAAGATGAATTATGAATGACCTGCGTCTTAACAGTGATGTCCAAAGCTTTCCCCTAAAACCTGTTCCACCCAAGGCCTTCCCTCTCAGCTGGTGGCACCGCCGCTGCCCTCCCACAGCTGAGGCCGAAACCCTGGAGTCATCTGTGTCCCCCTAAACCCCTGTCCAGGTCCAAGGCAGCACGAGATGCTGCTGGCTCTATGTCCTCACACAGCCAACGGAGGCCCTCTCTGGCTGCACTGGCTACTTCCTCCTCCACCACCAGGCCCGCCCTGGGGACTTTCAAGAGCCCCCTGCTGGTCCCTCTAGTTCCACTAACCTTCCAAGGACCGTTCTAGAGCAATGAGAGTGGATCCTTCCACAGCATGCCAGACCACGCCCCCCCAGGTCTGCTCCCCAGTTTACTCCGAGGAAAGGCCCCATCCTTACCATGGCCCTGGGACCCCCGACCTGCTTGTGCCGCTCCTCCTCCCTCAATGGGCTCCTCAGACAGGAGAGGCACACTTCCACTTTGGGTACTTTGCATCCTCTTCCTTTGGCCTAGAACTCTGGGGGGCATCCCAGAGGATGGCTATCTAATTCCCTTGCCTCTTTCAATGAAGCTCAAATGACGCTCGCCCTGACTGCCTATTAAAAATTGCACCCTGCCCACATACACACACACATCCCCACCAACTCTGATCCCTCTTCCCCCAGTTCCTTTTTTTCTCCACGGCCACTGTCATGTTCTAACTCACAACGTCATTTACTATCTGCTGTGTTTATGTGTATTGTCCATTAGCTCTCGCCCCTGCTGGAACGTATGCTCCCTGAGGTCAAGGATCTTTGTGTTGCTGCCCGATAGGGCCCACGTGCCTAGAACAGGGAGGGCCCGTTGCATAGCAAGCATGCAATAAATCTGTGTTCAATGAATGAGAGAAGCATATACACAATGTTCAATGTCATGTGTAAAGAATGTGATGTATATTTAAATCCTGAGCTACTATTTCTCAGTGATCAAATCTGCAAACAAATGCAGATGTTAATGCTAACACCCCGGACTGGCAAGGGTATAAAGATAAGAACTGCCAGGGGACTCAGATGAGCAGAACCTTCCGACAGGACCTGAGTATAGACTCCAACCTAGAAAATCAGCTTTAGAAAATGTAACAGGGGCACCAGGCTGGCTCAGTTGATGGAGCGTGTGACTCCTGATCTCGGGGTTGTGAGTTCGAGCCCCACGTTGGGTGTGGAGATTACTTACATAAATAAATAAATAAATAAAATTTAAAAAATTACAGTGTCACGGAGGCTCATCTCCTCCCATTACATTTATAATTCGTGACAGCAAAAAGCTGGAAATGACCTAGATGTCCAAACGCAGGGAACAGACACGAAGTGAAGTACGACACTGCAGAATGATGGGATTGAAGCCACTAAAGGTGAGGCTTGTAGAATAATGACTTCAAGAATGCACGATTCAGTATTAAGGAAAAAAAGGTTAGAAAGCTTTGGGTGAACTAGAGTCCATTTCTGCAAAACACACGTAACCAAGCACTGAGAACAATATGGAATGTTAAGTGTCATTACTAAGTGACACAATTACAGGTAATTTAATTTTTACATAGTTCTCCATTTCTAAAATGTTCTATAATACATATTATTTCATAATCATATTTTAAGTCACTTTAAAAAATTATTTTTTAAGTAATCTCTACGCCAAACACGGGGTGTTCAAACTCAGGACGAGATCAGGAGTTACATGCTCTATCAACTGAGCCAGCCAGGTACCCCACTAAAAACAATTTTAATAAGCAACCTTACATTTGTGACAAAATTATACAGAACTGGGCGCGCCTGGGTGGCCCAGTCAGTTAAGTGTCTGCCTTCGGCTTAGGTCATGATCCTAGGGTCCTGGGATCGAGCCCCGCACCCGGCTCCCAGCTCAGCAGGGACTCTGCTTCTTCCTCTCTCTTTCCCTGCTTGTGCTCTCTTTCTCTCACACTCTCTCTCAACTAAATAAATAAAATCGTTTAAAAAAATTATACAGCACTCGATACATGCACATGAGTACAAAACTGGTGAAATCAGAATAAGATCAATAGACTGGATCAATGTCAGTGTTTTGGTTGAAGTACTGCACGACAGTGACGCAAAATGTTACTGCTGGGGGACACCGGGCAGTTGTGCCAAGACACTCTCTTTGCATTATTTCTTCAAATTGCATGTGAACCTACAATTATTCCATTTTTAAAGAAAATGTGTATTTCCACAAAGAAATTTTACTATACTTTCTAATTTTTTAGTAAGTGAAAGATTAAAGTCATTCCCATTAAAGTCAGGAATAAGACAGGGAGGCCCATGACCGCATCATTCAACAGTGTTCCACAGTCTCAGCCAGTATGCTAAGAAAAAAAAAGAAAGTCATTGTAAATAATGAAACAAAACAAAAAGATCATAATCTGAAGATGATATGACTGCCAACCTAGGATACAGGAGAGCCAATCAAAACAATCTGTCAGATTCAAAGAGTTCAGAAGGGTAGCTGGATATAAAATCAATATGTGAAAATCTGTAACTTTCATTTACACCAGCAGTGTATTTCCCCCATTTTTATGCCACTCCCTGTTATTTTTTCTATTGCCAGACAATTTATGCTTTGTTAATGTGAAGAACAAGGCAGAGGGATAAAGATGTGGTCGACAGTGTGTCAGGAAAAATGGATAAAATACTGTGAGCAGCTCTAACAGGTGTGGGATGTCAGCATGGTCTCCTTTCTGCACTTGGCTTTGTGAGGCGTGGGGACAGGTGTCACTGGCGAGGAGTGGCCACGGATCCCATTATCAACAGAGCCAAAGCTCTTAGCACTTCTTTAGCTCCTAATGAACACACGAGCAACTGGGATCTTTCTTACCATCTTGCCACTGACTGTGGCCTCCAGAGAATCCACCAGCTCTGCTGTGACCCCGATGAGATTGTGGTAGTCTGCCTGGATCTTATTGTACCGCTTCAGGTACGTCATTGACCTTCGCTCGGCTTCTACCAGCTGCTGGTGGAGCTGCTGCGACATTTCTAGGAAGACAATACGTATTAAAACAAAAAGACAGTAGGAAAACCCCCACAAAATACAAAATAATCATATTTTTCTCAAGGGAGTATCGTGTTTACTTTCAGAATATTTTGCTATTACAATGAACTTGACATCATTCGTGTTTAACACTTTGCTGCTATTTCCCTACATGTTTAATGACCAAGTGCTCTGTAACCACTGATTTTCCCTTTCTTGTGTCTGGTAGTTCAACTGAACCATCACTGGTTTTCATCACACCATCTATTTCCTCGACTGAGCTCCATGCAATGTCTTTTAGCTGTTCCATGAACAATAAACAAACTCGGTGTTTCTTTCTACAGTCAGCTCACAAACTGGATGAACCGAACCTGTGTCTTTTCCCGGTTTCGCCCAGTGAGGTTGTCTGGGGAACAGTAAGTATCTGCAGGACAATTCTTCATTTCAAGTAGGAGTTGGGCTACTTGACTAATGCTGAGAAAGTGAGAATCCAGAATCAGGTACGGTTCCAGGTGCTCATTCTGCCAGCTTGATAAAGCACAAACCGCCCCACTGGGCCTTAGAGCAGGTGGCCTTGGAAGGTGCTAGGGCTCTCTTCTTGGGACTCCCCACCAGCACTTGATGGCCACGCCCCCCAGGACACAGGTGCAATAGCAAATCTTCATCACTGTCAACCCTCCTGTGCCCTACCCTACTTCCCTCATCTCAGAAAGCTAAGTTTGCATCAAAGGAAATGACGCTGTCCCCAGACCCAAGTTAACTCCCTCTTGTCCCAATCCAGGGACTGCATAATACTTAAAAGTCATCATTTTATTTGTTTTTTTTTTTTAAAGATTTTTTATTGATTTATTTGACAGAGAGAGATCACAAGTAGGCAGAGAGGCAGGTGGAGAGAGAGGGGGAAGCAGGCTCCCCGCTGAGCAGAGAGCCTGATGCAGGGCTCGATCCCAGGACCCTGAGATCATGACCTGAGCTGAAGGCAGAGGCCTTAACCCACTGAGCCACTCAGGTGCCCAAAAGTCATCATTTTAGAACACATTTCATCTATATAGAGATTTTAAAATCATAAAGATTTGGGCTCAAGCCTCTACCACTTTCTTGATGAATACCTTGGGCAAGATACTTAATTTCTCTGATACTTCTTTCTTTCTCTCTCTCTCTCTCTCTTTAAAGAGATAGAGAAAGGATGTGCACACATATGCGTGCGCAAGGGGGAAGCAGGGCAGAGGGAGAGAGAGAATCCTAAGCAGGCTCTACAACACAGAGCCCAACAGGGGGCTTGATCTCACGACCCTGAGACCATCACCTGAGCCAAAATCAAGAGTCAGACACTTAACCAACCCAGCCACCCAGGCACCCTGATTCTCATGTCTTAACCTATGAAATGGCGATGATAATGACCTTGAAGAGTTACTGTGAGATTGTACAGCACAGGGAATATAGTCAATAAGATTGCAACAACACTGTACGGTGGCAGATGGGGACTACACCTATCCACGTGAACACCGAGTACCACACACCTGAAACTAATACAACACTGTATGTCAACTACACCTCAATTTTTTAAAAAGCACACATACGAAAACCAAGTCTTTGTGAGGATTAAATGGACAGATACATCCAAGTGTCTAGCTCACTGCTGGTCCATGGGAGGTAGTCAATAAGCTGTAGCAATTACTACTTTTTCCTCTATAGGAAGGGCCAAAGATCTTCTAATTTTTTTTTTTTAAAGATTTAATTTATTTATTTGACAGAGAGGAGAGAGATCACAAGCAGGCAGAGAGGCAGGCAGAGAGAGAGGGGGAAACAGGCTCCCTGCTGAGCAGAGAGCCTGATGCGGGGCTCGATCCCAGGACCCTGAGATCATGACCTGAGCCGAAGGCAGAGGCTTTAACCCACTGAGCCACCTAGGCGCCCCATCTTCTAAATGTATGTCTATGCGAGAAGATAAATTGAAAAAAACAGAAGTTACACTGTAAAACAGCAGGACGCAATGTTTGAAATATGTTAGAATCATCCAAAAATAAGCACGATCAAGCCTCACTTCCAGAGAGTCTCACTTTGTGGCTGTGGGCTGGGAGCTGAGAAACAATAGTGTCAACAAGTCCCCAGATGGCTCTGACACGTACCACACATTTGAGAACAGCCGTCCTAACTCGTCTATTCCTCTTACTATTCTAAAAAGCCACGAAGATCGTGCACAAACTATATTTCAAACACTTTGTTTCAGGGGCGCCTGGGTGGCTCAGTAGTTAAGCGTCTGCCTTCAGCTCAGGTCATGATCCAGGGTCCTGGGATCGAGCCCCACGTCGGGGCTTCCCGTTCAGCGGGAAGCCTGCTTCTCCCTTTCCCACTCCCACTGCTTGTGTTCCCTCTCTCGCTGTTTTTCTCTCTGTCATATAAATAAAAATTGTTTAAAAAAAAACCCACTTTGTTTCATGATTATGTGTAGAAGTAAAATATCTTAACTATTAAAACCCCAAATACCACATAATAATGAACTAATTTTATTACTGTTTAGCATCCTTCAAATCTCAGTATTGATAACTTTTTTCTTTTTTTTTATGATTTTATTTATTTATTTGACAGACAGAGATCACAAGCAGGCAGAAAGGCAGGCAGAGAGAGAGAGTGAAGCAGGCTCCCTGCTGAGCAGAGAGCCCGATGCGGGGCTCAGTCCCAGGACCCTGAGATCATGACCTGAGCCGAAGGCAGAGGCTTTAACCCACTGAGCCACCCAGGTGCCCCGAAAGATAACTTTAAAAACTCTTCCGGCATGAACTTACATCTAGTATTGAATCTTTGGAGAACATCTCTGGAAATCATTTATCGAGTTTTTACTTTAAATATTATTAGGGAGAAGGGAGTGACTACCATCTTCCTATGTTAAATATTATCAAGGTTTTTTATATGGACAAAATTCTCAATTACATAAACCAGAACTTCCAATGATGAAAATTCTATAGGTTGGTTCATAATTCCATTTTGTGGTAATGACTATTAGAGAGCATCTGTGTGAACTTTCTCAATGTGTACCAAGTGGCAGATAATGAATGAAGTATGAAAACCCATTAACTGGGGCAAATGACCTCACAAGTCATCAATTTTTATACTGACGATAAATTTTATATTGTCACCAAAGTCGTCCTCTTGAAAGGGGACTGCAGAAAGGAACACTCCCACTCAAACTCAGAAGCGCATTGTGCGATTAGCTAAATGTAAGGGATTACTGTGGCACTTTTGCCTCAGGATCCCAGAATTGGAATTTATGACAGTTTCAAAGTATGGTACATCCATGGGAAGAGAGACCTAACTGCCAGCAGCCACAGGAAGGAGAGAAGTGGACAGCTGGGCTGAAATATTTGCGACCAGTTCAAATACACCGTTTAGCAGAACGGCCTGCGGTAGAGACATCACCGTGTAGACACCATAGCTGCCTAGAGACAGGACGACTATTACTGGAAGATACTGGGGTCGCAGCTCCAAGATCTCAACTTTATTTCTGAGCATTAAAAAGACTCTTTTTAAATTTGACTCTTTTTTCCTTCTTAAAAATTTTATGAGACAAGGACAACTGAGCCAAGATCCCTTTGCTGTGTAAGAGCTCAACTTTTAGTGGAGAGGACTCATTAGAAATTTCATGTTATATTAATGAAACTGTCTTAGTCATGCCAGTGATATTTACTGAGACTCTTCATATTTCAAAATTACTGACATAATTTGTACCAAAATCCAAAGAATTACATCCCAAGTTTCAAACAAAGAGATATATACAACTAAAAGAATGTGGGTTAAGGTCACAGAAAGGTTCCGGATCATTCCAGCATGCACTGAAACAGTAACAAAAGTGGTAGAGATTTCCCCTGCAGCCAAGCCTCAAGTTTTCTCTTAACATTTCCATCTTAAATACATTGCTTTTTTTTTTTAAGAGTAGATGAGATTTGGGGCGCCTGGGTGGCTCAGTGGGTTAAAGCCTCTGCCTTCGGCTCAGGTCATGATCTCAGGGTTCTGGGATCGAGCCCCGCATCGGGCTCTCTGCTCAGCAGGGAGTCTGCTTCCCCCTCTCTCTCTGCCTGCCTCTCTGCCTACTTGTGATCTCTGTCAAATACATAAATAAAATCTTAAAAAAAAAACAACAACACGAGATGAGATTTAATTTTAGAGATCCCTTTGTTGCTCAAGATAAAATGATACATTTTAAAACATGGAACTATTTTTCCAACATCTAAAAATCTACAATCAATCACTCTACAATATAACATACTCTTTCTTCTTTGTACTCAGATATAAGTTGGCTCTTTGCCATTTTGCTAATCCGTAAGTGCTGGATGAAGAAAGTTATGATATATAACTATGAAAATAGGCCACCATTTTTAAAATACCATTTAGGGCTCTACACTATAGAAAAATGTTCAGTTGTTCATTTTCTGAAGGGGTCAAATCAATTAATGGCAAAAATGCTAAAAGATACTATTTCTCTACCTTTTTTAGATGGCCAAGTAAAATAATAACACAATATGTTGTATTTCCATCCTGAATTTTTCTTCTAAACTCCATTTTAAAATATAATTCCTTTTGAGAGAATTTTCTACTCCAAGCACTTTTCTTGCCTCCTTCAACAGCTTATGGAAATCTTAGCTTATCCATGAACCCTTCCTATCAAGACAGAATAATGATTTGCCCAACCATTCAATGTAAAAAAACAACACCTAAGTCCAGAATTAAACAAAACTGGGGGCATTTCTGGGCTTTGTGATCACTGCAGCCATAAGTGTGGGAGGAGGGGACAAAGTGCGGTCACCAGCTGCCAGGACCCGGGCTGCCGAGCCCCTGGCACCAATGCCTGGGGGCACTAATCTCTGGTCTCCATGGCAATACTGCATTGCGGGGCTCATTCAGCCACAGACACACGCTGGGCCTGCCACTCTCGATTCCACAGACGTCTATTCTGCTTGGTTTCCTCAGAAAACTCAATTAAAATCAAACCAAAAGAAGGCTCAAACACCCTGGTTTCCTTGCTGAAACCCAAAGGAAAGATCTATAGAAAAACGCAGGCTCTTGGCCTCCCAGATTTTGCACTCCTCCTCCCCAGTTTATTTTATCTGTGAAATTGGGCCGCTTCTCAGACACACGGCCGGTTCCTATCTGGCCAGGCTCCGAAGCCATGGGGTGTGTGGGGGCGACAAGGGCTGGCGGAGACTCAGGAATTGGGGAGGCTTCCCACCTCCTTTCCCTCCACCAGACCCAGGAGCTCCAAGACCGAATCTGAACAGGGACCAAACAGATTCAGTCAAGAACTAAGACGATTTTCTGGAACTCAAAGGGTGCAGGTGGGGTAGTGGTTGTCAAAGACTGTGGTGTCTTCGACACTCCTTCTTGTCAAGAGGTGGGAGGCATTCTCCTTCCCCTGAATGACACCAAGTTCCTTGAGAGGCTGGTTGAGAAAAGGTGACACGGCTTCTGCTGGCTCTGTCTGGGGACATTCGCCCTTGGAGCGCGGCCACCACACCGCGAAGAGGCCCAGGCCACACAGGTGGCCACGACAAGGGCCTTGGCACTGGCCACCAGCCTTGCACGCGTGGGTGAGGAAGCCTGGCTCCCCCAGGCTCCCTGTGTGTGCACGAGGCACCGAGGCCTGAGCACGGAACGGACTCCCAGGCCCCGCCGGATGATGCCGCCGATATAAGGGACGCTGCTGTTTTAAGCCACAAAGCCTGCGGCGGTGCACTAGGTTGTAACGAAGACAGAAACAGCGGGGCGAAGGCGCATCTCGGAGAGGTGCAGGGTAGGACCCAAAGGCCCAGCGCAATGTATGACTTCCCACTGCTCTGGGGGCACCTGGGGGGCTCCGTCCATTAAGCGACGACTCTCGGTTTCGCCTCAGTTCATGACCTCGGGGTCCTGGGACTGAGCCCTGCACTGGGCTCCGTGCTCAGCACAGGGTCTGCCTGAGGTCTAGAAAGTAGGTGATGTGTTTCACACCTGCGGTAAGTGCTGGTGGCATAATCCTCGGTCCCTCTCCCTCTGCCCCTGCCCTTGCTCACCTTCTTTCTCCGTCTCTAAAAATGGATAAATAAATCGTTAAAAAAAAAAAAAAATTCCCACTGTTCCTAATCTGAGAAACTGGCACGGGACCCGCCCCAGCCAAGGCCCGGGAACTGTACGAACCCCTCAGGGCGCAGGGCTGAGGGGCTGAGGGGCTGAGGCAATCCGCTCGGACTCATCCTCGGGCATAACTACCCGGGGGGCAGAGCAGCCTTGGAGCTCCAAGGCTGCGGCCTGGTGACCCCACAAGGGCACACCTGTGGTCCAGCTCTTCCGTGTTCAGGCATGGACCGCTGCTCCCCCGTGAAGGATCGGGGGGGCCTGTCCCTCTGAGCTACGGGGCGGGGGGTGGCAGAACCGCTGGGCCGGGGACACGCGCGGCCACACAAGGCCGAAAGAGGCGTTCAGACATCCCTGCATCTGAAGCTACTGCCTCCCTCCTTGCGTGTCAACTCCCTGGAAAGCAAAGAGCTATATAATTTACTAACACTTCTTTTCCTTACAAAACTTTAACTCTCTAAAAAACAAAACAAAACAAAAACCATGGAGAAACAACGGCAGGAAGTTTTGCGATCCCCTAACGTTACCCTGCAGTGGGAAGGGCCAATGAGCTATTTCATGTGGTAAAACTCCACCTGCTGGGGACTGAGGATTATGCCACCAGAATTTACCGCAGGCACACACCCTTTCCAACATTTCAGCGGTTTCCTAATGCAGCTTCAAAGCCCAAACTGAGGCAAAGAGCCACAATTGTGGTCACTATTTGTTTTCTTGTTGTTCTTTTTTTTTTTCCCAAACCCTTGTGTCAAGGGCTGACCAGCCACTGACTTCATATTAAACTAAAGTTTTTCTCACCTTACTGAAAAAATGAACAGTTCTGGTAACAACGAAGGAAGGAAGGAAGGAAGGAAGGAAGGAAGGAAGGAAGGAAGGAAGGAAGGAAGGAAGGAAGGAAGGAAGGGAGGAAGGGAGGGCCAATAATGGAAAACCATCATTTTATGCTAAAGACTTAATGTTGGAATTCCTACTTTGAATACAAAAAAATGGAAATGCTTCTAAGACGGTGCTGCATAT
>JAQQSY010007802.1:0-10241 GCA_028646535.1 Procyon lotor | reverse complement strand
AATCAGAAGGGCAAGGGGGATATTCAAATGGATTTTCCCTCGAAACAAAAGATGGATGGGTGGAAGGAAGGAAGGAAGGAAGGAAGGAAGGAAGGAAGGAAGGAAGGAAGGAAGGAAGGAAGGAAGGAAGGGGGAAAGAAAGAGAAAGGAAGGGAGAGAGGGAGGGAGGGAGGGAGGGAGAAAGGAAGAGAACAGCAACCTGGCAGAGTAATCCTGGCAAGCACAAGGTCTCATGGTGCTCTGAGCCACATCAACCAGGCTGTCTTCTTTGGCCCACAGAAAGGAGGGAAATGAAAAGTGAAATGTGAGGGCATGCATTTGACAACAAGCTGTGTAATGATTCTTTAGGCAGAAATAGTTGGTTTTTGCAATGCCACTGTTATAAGATTCCAGCGCTGAAGTTCCAACAGTCTTTCATATGAATTAACTTGAAGATAGGATTCAGCATAGATTTTAAATCTAACTGATGTCTGGGGCAAATTTCAGGGTAGATTAAGCTATAACATAATGGTTAAGGATTAATAAGGAATCATACTGTATCTCCATGTTTAGTACTTGCCCTGAAGAATTAACCTATTTGTTTGTGCCATGTTTAGTTATTTTAAGATCTACAACTAGAGATAAGACATAGACACAGATATTGCAAAGGAAAACTGGAACAAATAATAGCTATAACTGGACTTCAAAGAACATATGCCTATTGTTCAAATACCCTAGACCAATGAATCAAGGTATATACTTCCTACCTAATGTCAGAAGTGCAGAGAAGTGAGGAAGGTTTAGAGGGATGAATAACCTTTTTAATGCTCGCATTTTCAAGCTTTAGGTGACAACAGGAATGTCACACTCACAATTTGTATTTAGTCTCTAAATTTAAAATGTAAAGATCGATTAAACTGATTGAAATATTGCACTATAAGCCATTAACAAGATTTAAAATTATTGAAAGCGAGGAGCTTGTCTTCTGCTTATTTTGTTTCCCCCAGTAGTGACTAGCATGA
This sequence comes from Procyon lotor, assembly GCA_028646535.1. Classification (NCBI taxonomy): domain Eukaryota; kingdom Metazoa; phylum Chordata; class Mammalia; order Carnivora; family Procyonidae; genus Procyon; species Procyon lotor. The sequence goes on along the minus strand of JAQQSY010007802.1, from coordinate 9,240 downwards.
TCTTGGGCTCGTGGTAGGCATGAATTACATAACTAGCAAGTGATGGGGTGTAGTAGAGGAGAGTCTTAGATTTGCTACTTGGCTGCTTGGTTTCTCTTTAGAAGCCGCTCTCTCTCTATGAAAATCATCAAATTAACATTGAGAGGAGACCATGAATTTGCAATTAAGAGTGAAGAGACCAGGCAAGAATAAGGCTTGGCAAATGAAGCAAGAATGTTAATTTTAGTTTCTCTTGGGGCTTACATAAAGAGAGCCAGAGACTAGAGGGTAATCTTTGCCTCTTGGATCCAGTCTACTGGACATATCTCACTGTTATCTGCAGCTCAACATATCAAGTCATCATAACACTCCCCACCACACAAAATCACCTTCCCTTAGATATCTATCTCTGCCATTGATATTCCATTCTCCTAGTCCTCTAGGCTTAAAACCATGGTGAACATTAAAATTTATCATCCAAATCAGGACACTTGCGAGCAAAAGGGAGAGATATTAAAAATAATGCCAAGATAACTGGTTTAAACCAGAGCCTAGGGTTACCCTTTTCACACACACACGACTCTTCCTTATCCTTTTCCAGTTAGTAAATCATATCACTTTTGCTTTTCCACATTTATTAGACCAATGCTCTCTGACTCCAGACTAATTCAACCTTAATTCATTGTACCAGTCTGATATTCCTTAAAGCACCTTTTCAATATGTTATTGCTCTGTTGAAGTCATCAAGGTCTAACACATTTACTGTCAGAAATACCAAGTCTAAATGTCTGTGCATAGTTTTCTTTCCCTTGCCTTTTTTTTTACTGAGGCCTAATTGACATACACCACTATATTAGTCTTAAGTGTACAGCATAATGCTTCAATACACGTACATATCGCAAAATGATCACCACAATAAGTCTAGTTAACATCCATCACTGTACATAGTTACACAATCTTTTTGTTGTCATGAGAACTTCTAAGTTTTACTCTCTTAGCAACCTTCAAATATTCAATACGGTGTTTAACCATAGTCTCCACACTATATGTCACATGCCTATGACATCGATTTTGTAACCGGAAGTTTGTACTTTTTGATCCTCTTCACCCGTTTTACCCACTCCCATACCACACCCCTGGCAACCACCAATCTGTTCTCTGTATCTATGAGCTTGTTTGTGTTGTTGTTGTTGTTGTTGTTGTTGTTGCTTTTTAGATTCCACATAGAAGTGAGATCATACAGACGTGCCTGGGTGTCTCAGCTGGTTAAGCAGTAGACCCTTGATTTTGGCTCTGATCATGATCTCAGGGTCCTGGGATTGAGTCCTGTGTTGGGCTCCATGCTCAGCAAGGAGTCTGCTTCAGGATTCTTTCTCTCCCTCTGTCCCTCTCCCTGCTCACTGTCCCCCTCTCTCTCTCTAAAAATAAATAAATAAATAAATAAATATTTTTTAAAAAGTGAGATCATACAGTAATTGTCTTTCTCTGTCTGACTTATTTCACTTAGCATGCCCTCAAGGTCCATTCATGTTGTTACAAATGATAAGATTTCATTCTCTTTATGGCTAAATGATGTTCCATTGTATATATACACCGTACTTTCCTTATCCATTCATCCATCAATGAACACTTAGTTTGCTTCCATATCTCAGCTATTATAAACAATGCTTCAGTGAACATGGGGATGTATATATCTTTTGAGTTAATTTTCTTCAGATAAATACTCAGAAGTAGGATTGCCAGATCATATGGGTGTTCTATTTTTCATTTTTTGAGAAACCTCCATAATGTTTTCCATAACAGCTACATTGATTTACCTTCCTACCGCAGTGCATGAAGATTCCCTTTCTCCACGTCCTTCCCAGCACTTGTTATTTCTTGTCTTTCTGCTAGTAGCCATTCTAACAGGTGTGAAGTGATATCTCATTGTTGTTTTTATTTGCATTTCCTTGATGATGAGCGATGATGAGCAGCTTTTCAGGTGCCTGTTGGACATGTGTATGTCTTCTTTGAAAATATGTGTATTCAGATCCTCTGCCTCTTTTTAATCAGACTGTTTTTGTGGGGTTTTTTCTTTGTTGCTATTAATTTGTATGAGTTTTCTAAATACTGTGGATATTAGCCCCTTATCAGATATATGATTTGCAAATATTTTCTCCCATTCAATGGATTGCCTTTTCATTTTGTTGATAGTTGCATAATCTTTGGTAGCTTTCATAATATGACTCCTCTCTATTTTTGCAACCATGCACATGGGCACCCACCATTTTAATTTGTGAGGCACTCCACAGTGCTTGAATACACCAGGCATTCTCATTTCTGTGCCTCCACTCAAAATAATCTCCCCAAAGTCACTCTCTTCTTTCCCAGTCTAAATCTACACTGTCTCATACCACCAGTTCCCCATGAACTCCTTTCCCTCTGTCCTCCTAGAAAAGGAAAGGAAAGTAGGTTTCATCTTCCACACTAGCTCTAATTAGCTGTGATTGACTGAAGATATATGTTGGGAAGCATTCTTAATCTGAGTCCAGGCTTTATGGGAATGAACGAAGTGATAGTCTATCCACATCTAGTGATGGGCACGAGAGAGTGGAGACATACAAACCACAGGTTAAACATCTCTACCCTAGATTCATTCTACTATTTCATGGGGATTGCCCTAATCTCTCCCATTAGGACTGTAAGCTTCTATAGGGCCTAACGCTGTTTGGAAACAGAGTAGAAGCTCAGTAAGTACTTGCTGATGAAAGGTTTATGGAATAAATGAGTGCAATTTCAATCTGACATCCCTGTCAGGGAACATTTTAGGGGAATATAATGTTGTTTTTGTTGTTGTTGTTGTTGTTAAAAACATAGGCTTTGAAAGCAAGGAATTCTGTATTCTAATCCTGGATTGTCCCCTTAGTAGGCATGCGCCGTGAGCAAGTGATTCATCCTTTCTACATGCCCAAGTTTCTTCAGCTCTAAGACAAGAATGATGTTCATACCCACATTGCATTGTGTGTGTGTGTGTGTGTGTGTGTGTGTTTGTAGTTTTTAAAATATAAGATCAGGTATATATACTTAGCAGAGTTCCTGGCACATAGATGGTGCTTCAACAAATTAGTTGCTGTTATCTCTGTTTGTGTGTTTGATCAGCTACCTGTCCATATTTATTCCTATGGCAGGGAAAGCTCTATATTCTCTGCCCTCCAGGGCTCTTTCCCCTCATGTTGTTCTTTGCCACCCCTCAAGAAAAAGCAGAACTAAAACTTTCATTCACACTGAAGGGTGAGGGGCCTACTGTGTTTGCTAGAGCAGAGGTATTCCTATTTTGAAAGAATGATGATGGAGACAGGGGAGTCCTTTTCTCCAAGGAATGAATTCCAGTTGTTAACATGCTAAGAACTGACACATTAAAAAAATTGGGGAGAAATTTTGGAGGTGGGGATAGAGACCACATGTTTTTCACTGAAGCAACAACAAAGACATTACAACTGTAGGACTTTATAGTTTACCAAGCTCCTTTACATACACACACCACAGGGGTGCTTATAAGAGGCAGTTCCCCTTGTATTTAAATTTCTTAAAGGGAACTTGCTTTTTTATTCATTCCTACTTATCATTTCCTTTCTCATTCCCTGCAGTTAACGGTGCAAACCTTTATCTCCTTCCTCAAATCCCTTAGCACAGCATTCAAAGTCCTTTGTAATCCATTTCTAACCTATCTCTCATAGCTCTCCTACTCTGTCACTTCCTCCCAAAATATATACACAAGACACACATGGACACCCACCTTCAGCTCCTGTAACATAGTCTGATCAATCGTGCTTTCTCTCTGCCTCTATCTGCTACATCTATAACCAACATATCCACTTTAAATGTCCACCTTCCTCAAAACTCTCCCTTAAACTCCCTGTGTCCCATCGTTATCCAAGCTGAAAGCATTTAAATAGATAGTGCTTGCCGCCTGATAAGCCCTTAAGTGTGACTGTCCATTCCATTCCCATAGCACTCTGCACACGTTTTCACTACTGCACTTATCACATTGTGTTATAAGGAGCTGTGCACATATATGCTTTTGGAGGGCAGAACCTGATACCATGCATCTCTGTATCCCCCATGCCAAGCACATTGCCTGACACATAAAGCCTTGTAGAATGAATGAAACACCCAAGGTAAACTATTAAGTTTTTGTCAGAGACAGGTTTAGAGCCTAGGTCTACCTCCCCCAAGGGACCATGACGTCCTTAAAGGCACAAACTTTTCAGCACTTAGTAAAGTAGAGGTACCCAGTAAGTGCTTAATATATATTTCACTGAAATGGTAGACTCCACAAATACCAATGAACACCTACCAATTTATAAGCCTCTCCCCCAGGTTATCCCATACCAACAGACAAAATGTACTCAGGCTCTATCCCAGCCCTCAAGACAAAACCACATGTAGTCCTAAGAGATAGGACAGCACAGGAAAGACTAAAGTAACAGAGTGTATAGTCAGATTTTAAGATATGTGAGAGGGAAAGGATCTATGAAAGCTGAGATACAGAGGCTCACTCGGAGGGGGACAATATTGCAGATGTGGAGAACAGCGCCATCACAGGGACTGCTACAGAGAGGGACACACTCAGGATCACTGAGGAGACCAATCTGGATGGAGTACATTTGGCACAATGGAGAACAGCACGACGCTAAGCAGAATCAGATTACTGAGGGTCTTGAATGACAAGCCAGGGGTCTGAACAGGCCTGCGGACAGTGAAGAGCCCCCAGAGGTTTGTGTGACAAGGAATAAAGTGACAAAGTGAAGAAAGCGACAAAATGTTTGTCTTACCTTACCCAGTCAATTATTAAATAGCCTATATAAAACTGAGCTTTTGGATTTATTTGAATCTAAATACATTGGCATGAAGAGAGGTATTTTCACTATTTCCCCTCTGGATCTCTTTGGAATAGTAGGTTAATAATTTAACATAACAGTATCTGGGAAGATGGGTGTCACATCTTAGTTCAGCCAGAGTTTACAATGGTGCTAGGTAAGCCACTGAACTTCTCTGGGACTTAATTTCAGGCTCTCAAATATGTATACCCTGCCTCTGGCTCCAATGGAGACTTACACTCATGCTGAAATAAAAAATGAGCAAAAGATTCTACTCCTGCAGTAACTAAAATTACCTATAATGGCTGCAGTGAAGCCACTTCTTATCTCTACCTTAAATCTCATTAGAAGATGCTACAAAGCAATGAGACAAAGACAAACACACTAATAGAATAATGGGCAGAGGACACAAAAAGGCAACACACAGAAGAAAAAATACAAGTGGTCAATAAACAGAATGTAAATAAAAGCAAGAATAAATACCATTTTTTCTAACAGATTGTTAAAGATTTGTAAGACAAAAATAAAAAATAAAAAAGATTGGTAAGACAGATAATATCCAGTGTGACGAGAGTTCCCAGAAGCAGGCTTTCTCTTGTATGCTGATTAGTATGTATATTTGTGCAAGTATTTTGAAAGTCAGTCTGGCTATACATCTCAAAGGCCTTCAAAATGCATATTTTTGACCCAGTATTTCCATTCCTAGGAACTGAGCCTCAGAAAATTATCAGAGAACAAGACAAAGATTTAGCCACAGATTAATTACATAATTATTTCTAATAGTAAAAATAAATGCAAACAATGTGTATGTCCAACAATTGAAAAATGGTTAAATTATATCTTAGTATGTATACAGTAGATACTATGCAGTTGTTAAAAATGTCATAGAGGAAATACATGATGACATGGAAAGATGGCCATCATATATCATTGAATGGGAAAACATACAGAATCCAGTCACATTTGGTAAAAAAAGAAAAAACAAAAAACAATTGTGTGTGGATATATGTACGTATATGTATGTGCACATGTGTGTGTGTATACATAATTATTTTCATAGTATGTGAAGAGAGCGAAGACCAAAAAGGATACATACCAACATGTTAATAGTCATCTCTCAGTGCTTGTCTGTATTCTATATTTTACATAACAAATATTACTTGTATTTTCTAAAGGACTATTATAAAAATCACATTAGGTGTCTAATAAGTATTTCTTTAAAAATGGCTTGTGTTTTAAAAGACATGAGCTCATTTAGAAGTGTTTCTGGTCTCGGCTGAGATTATAAGGACTTCTTGTTTTATCAAAGGCAGGCAGTTCCCTTTCAACATCGGATGCTGGTGCCAAATGCTATTCAAGTTGCCTTTCAAGGCAGCCACCTAGAAAGCAGTGGGTCAAGGCAGGTGAGGCCAGGCCAGTGTGGTGAAATCAAGAGAAGTCACAAGAGCCATTGGGCCACAGGGAAGCAAGGGGCAGGTTCAGGGCAGTCAAGAGGGTACCATGGATCCAGAAGGAACGGATAAAAGGCAAGATCTCAGCAGGGTAGCCTGGCAAAGATCAGTTTTTACAGCACCAGACTGTGCTAAAGCATAAGGGCAGGAGCAGAGTCTGCATTTAAGGGGAGGGCCAGGCGGAGGCTTCAAATCAGGCAAAAAGGAATAACTGACGAAGAGAGACTCCCTAGAAAGAACCAGGGACAGCAGCTCAAGAAGCAGTAGAGGACGGCGTGAGTGCTGAGGCCTTATGTGCTGCATTTAAGCAGCCCTCCCGGCATGGTGTGATCGTTTCCCTAGTGCCTCTACAGAAGTAGAGTGACAGGTGTTGGGTGTTGAGAACCTTCTAATTCAATAGCATCTCCTTTCCTCACTCAGGTTATCAATCAAGAGCTTTTCGGCTTTTTCATTTTAAAAATAAGGAAAAAATAAGAAAGATAGTATTAAGAAATAAAGCTGACACTAGAGAATGCGTTTATTATCTGCAGCCAGGTATATTTTCTCTTTCTAAAACCCAATTTACCCCCCACTCAAGTCACAAGCAACATTGGACAGTAAAACTTACATCTCAGAGAAGTACAGGAAGACAGGTGCTCAGCGTCATCCTAGTCTCCTAAGAGGAAGGAAAGGCGGAAGGGCTGGGCTTCACGGACTCAGTCCTGCTTCCAAACTCACCGATAAAACTCAGTCACTTCTCTGCCCCGGAGAAGGGTGAGTGAAGGAGCAGAGACAGGCCAAAAGTGCTACACTAATGGGACTCCCTTGAGTGAAAGGAGATATCCAAAGTGAGGAGGAAGCACGCCCTCACTAACAGCAAGCTCATACGATCTAAACATCTTCGGTTTGACGCGACCCTGGCGAATTGCTCATTAAAAATGTCTGTGCCAATCTGCACTCCCTTTAGTACCATTTTCTTCACATTCACAACAACATTTGGAATCATCGGACCTTTAAAAATTGGCCAATATGATAGGTAAAAAGTGGTGTCTGATCATTTTCATTTGCATTTCCCTCCTAACTAGGGAATAGGCATGATTCTTTTTTTTTTTTTATTTCAATTCTAGTCCGTTCAAAAAAAGGGGGGGGAGGCGCCTGGATGGCTGTCAGCTAAGCAACTGACTCTTGATTTCTGCTCAGGTCATGATCTCAGTATCATGAGATCGAGCCCCACTTCGGGCTCCACACTGGGCATGGAGTCTGCTTAAGATTCTCTCCCTCTCCCTCTGCCTCTCCCCACCCCACTCATGCATGCTATTAATTAATTAATTAATTAATTAATTAATTCTAGTTAGTTAACATATAGTGTAATATTGGTTTCAGGAGTAGAATTTAGTAGTGATTCTTAACCATTCAGATTTTCTCTTCTGTGAACTGCATGCTTATACATTTTTAATTTTAATTTTTTTTAATCAGGTTGTTAGTCTTTTTTACATATATGTCTATATGTTTCTAAAATATTCTGGATCATTTGCCAGCTAAATGCTCTGCAAACATTTTACATTCTGTGAGGTATCTTTGATGCACAGAAGAATTGTTTTAATGCATTCATCAATAGCTTCCTTTATGGCTTGCCCTTCCGATGTCATGTCTATGAAATCTTACCCAGCTCTGAAGTTATATATTTGGCTATACAAAATTATAAAGTTTTGTTTCTTCTATTTAAGTCTTTGTGATATCAAGCCTTCTGGTTACTGAAATGGAATATCCTTGTCTTTTTCTTCAGGACTACTTTTCCTTCTTTTATTAAATGTTTTATAATTTTACAGTGTCTGTTAGTTTTGTGAATGTATTTCTTTCCATCACATTTTCCTAAATTTAATTTCTGGTGTGTAAGTATTCTCTTGCTTTTTTTTAAGACAGGAAGTGGGGAGAGTCAGAGGGAAGAAGAGAGAGAATCTCAAGGAATCTCAAGGCTCTATGGTAGGAAGGGCATTGCTCAACCTCACTACTCTGAGACCATGACTTGAGCTGGAATCAAGAACCAGATGTGGAGCACCTGGGTGGCTCAGTTGGTTAAGCAACTGCCGTCAGTGCAGGTCATGATCCTGGAGCTCCAGGATCAAGCTCCGCATCAGGCTCCCTGTTCTTTGGGGAGTCTGCTTCTCCTTCTAACCTCTCCCCTCTCATTCTCTCTCTCAAATATAAATAAAATCTTTAAAAGAAAAAAGAATCAGACACTCAACTGACTGAGCCACACAGGCACTTCTCCCTTGATTTTTTAAATATTTTTCTTGCATCTAGATCACTTATTGAACTTTCTTATTAATCCAATTTGATGGGTCCTTTTTTTTTTAAGTTTTTATTTGTTTGATAGAGAGAGAGAGTAGGCAGAGAGGCAGGCAGAGAGAGAGGAGGGAAGCAGGCTCCCCGCTGAGCAGAGAGCCCGATGCGGGGCTCGATCCCAGGACCCCGAGACCACGTGATGGGTCCTTTTTAATAAAAGTTTTGTTTAATTTATATTGGTTGTGATTAATGATTTTTTACCTGCTTTTGGCTTTTTATTATTTTTTTTTCATTTTACCAAACTTTGTAATTTGGCTTTTGTGTTTGTTTGGTTTTTTTTTTTATTTTTATTAACATATAATGTATTATTTGCCCCAGGGTACATGTCTATGAATCGTCAGGCTTACACATTTCACAGCACTTACCATAGCACATACCCTCCCCAATGTCCACAACCCAGCCACCCCATCCCTACCCCCCTGCCTCCCAGCCACCCTTTGTTTTGTGAGTCTAGGAGTCTCTTATGGTTTGTCTCCCCCCCATTGCTTCCTGTTTCATTTCTCTCCCCCACCCCCCCACACTCCCGCCTTGCCTCTCAAATTCTTCATATCAGAGAGATCATGTGATACTTGTCTTTCTCTGACTGACTTATTTCGCTTAGCATAATACCCTCCAGTTGCATCCAC
>JAQQSY010007801.1:0-10241 GCA_028646535.1 Procyon lotor | reverse complement strand
TGGAGAGGGGCCCGGCTCAGGGTCTGACTGCGAGGAGGGTGGCCCCATCACCGTGACCCCATCAGTGACAGAGGCGTGCAATAACCTTCCGAGTCCCTTCGTGTGCGTGTAACTTATCGGGGGGCCAAGCCTGGGAGAGCTGTCAGGATGAACATGTGATTCTTTCTTTTAAATGTTAAAATAAAGATTTTTGTGGAGACTTCTATATTCATTTCCATGGCATCCCTTTAGGACTGTGCTCGGTGTCCAGCACGTCTGCCAGGCGCTAGTGGCGACGCCTGGTTAGCGAGTCGTCCTCGTCCTCGTCCCCGTCGAGACTCTGTGAAATAGAAACACGTGTGCTCTACCTTCATCTTGGGGCCGGCTGGAGGAGACCTGTCCCAGCTGTTTCTAAATGTTAAAGGGCTTATTTCGTGGTCTTAGTTTTTGTAAAGCACATTAAGTCACCTAGAAAATGATTACACTTGCGGTTTTCCTGTGTCTAACCTTGGAATGCTAATGCATTTTGCAGTTCATTCTACCCTTTGAGAAATGCCGGGCTGAGTGTGCACCCTCTGGGAGGGTGGGAAGGCCCCTCCATGGGGCCGTCTGGCCTGGCCTGTGAGCCTACCCACTCTAGGATGACTGGGCCGGGACTTAGTAGGGTAGCCACCAACCAGAGGGGAAGGAGGGACAAGTCAGGGAGCTGGGGAATTGTGATGGGTAATTAGATGGCAGAGGCTTCCAGAGGGAGTGGCATCTGAGCCAGGCTTGATGGACGGGGAGGGTTGAAAAGATGGAGGCGGGGATGGCAAGAGGTCCTTGTAGCCCAGGGAGGGAGCAGCAGGAAACATGGCAGCACAGGGGGCAGGCCCGGGGTTGTGTGACTGGGTGGTGGTGGGGGGAGCCAGCACCCTCGGTCCTACAAACTGCCCTGTGTGCCCAGGAGCTGTGAGTTCCCTGTTGTAGGCTCTGGACATTCAGTGCCAGACAGCAGCCCAGCTCATGGAGCTGGAATCCTGGGTGAGTCCTCATCCTGAGGAATCAACTGTTGAGTTCCCAGTACACAGAAGTGGCTACAGCTGGCCTGGCCTGGGACCTTTGGGGGTTCACTAGAGCTGCAGGTGGTCAGGACAGAGGAAGGGATGAAGGAGTCGGTCATCCACGTCCATACCTGCCCACTGGGCTCTGACCATGTTTTCAGTAAGATGCAAAGAGCTCTACATGTGGGGTGAACTAGTTCTTTGCAGACTGATTTTACGAGCATGGCTCTTACTTCTCTGAAGGAATGTTTGCTTAATGGAATCCCTCATTTCCAGCCGTGGGGGATCAAGCCTCCTGCCCCTTCAGTACAGCTGGTGGAGGCTTCCTTTGCTCCCCCTCTCTGGCTCCCAAGGGACACCTGGCAGGTTATAAGCATTTATTACTTTGGAGTTATGGCACGTATATAAACTTTAAACATAAGGACACAAGTACATCTAGGCTGCGTGGGTAATTCTGTTCAGTACATGTTCGCTGTTGGCCTGGAAACGAGCAGGTGCCGTGAGAGAAGCCAGCATATCCTTTTCTGATCTCATGTACTATGTGCTCCTAACGCATAAAGTTACATATTCCTAGTTGCCATCATCTCCTCGACCAAAGAGGGTGAACTTGACCTTGGAAATGTTGAAGTTCCTGAAAACTAATAGAGAGCTATGCTTTCGTGGCCGACCTTTGTTCAACGCAAGGAACTAGAGATGACTACTTCCGTGTCAGCTTTGGTAACACAGTGACAGAAACTTCAGAACGCAACCGAGTAAAACTGCAGGTGTCCATCCGGTTAGCCCTCTTGGGATAAAGGAGCTTTTCAGTCCTGAGTTAACCAACTTTTACATTCCTGAAGTAGTATTTCATGCACCACCCACCCAAGTGACAGTTAATATGATGTGACCAACTTCACCAGTGATGCCAGCTAAACTCTCATTTCCCCAGAATCCCACACGAGCAAAGAAAATAGCTCATTGTGGTAGCGCAACATTACCAAACTAGTCACACACAGGGCTGCTTCCTAATCAGCAAGTTATGGCTGAACCGGAAGAGGAATCCAAAGTTCTTCATACACTATAAAGATGTTTATTTGTTTCAGGGAATTTAAGCGACTTGTTTCATCAGATACAAAATCAGGGGTGAACAATGGCTTACATTTTTAAAATAGATCATGTTTTATTCCCCTAGTTCCATAAAAACAGTGTAAATACAAGCGATCTGTACATCTTGCTGGTGAAGTCACATATTCCCTGATCCTTTGAGCTCCTCATCTTCTCCAGGTTCTCTGAGTTCTGCGGGAACACTGGCTGCAGGCGTGGAGCGGAGGTGGGGCTCAGAAGAGAAGGCCATGGCTGTTTCGTGACTGCTTTTATTGCTTGCCCCGTCAGTCCACTTCCATTCCTCCAAACGTGGAGTCAAAGTTTAAGATTTCAGCCCTTAAACCTGTAGGACTCACTGTCGGCTTATTTTTATTTATATATTTTTGCATAGGCATTACTGGGGATCTGAGTGGTAGGGAGGCTGGTTGAGAAGGTGGTTAGGAGCATGAAGCCAACTGTCCTTGGAATTAGAGCCCAGAAAGACAGTTTCCAACTTGAAATTGGTAAAGCCTTTTGGCAATGGGCTAATTGGTTTACAAGGGTGTTGGGGGGGGGGCAAGAATCCACTTTAACGATCTTGCATGAGGAGAATTTGTCCCACAAAGCTTCTTGTAAAAGTTAACTGAAGTAACGGCCATAGATTACTAAGGCTTAATCAGGAAATGGTCAGCAGCCGGGTGGCAAAACCACGACGGTCAATTTATAGTTCCTTTAGTTTTCTGATTGTCACATCTGTAATTAACATGTGCCCCCCTCCCCCCCCCCGGCAATTGGATCTCCCTCAACCCAGGTGGCAGGACAGAGCTGGTTGAGTCAGGGGTCCCAGTGTGGACCGTGCTATGGGTGGATACAGCCCGGAAGGAAGCAATACACGAATCCCACAGAAAGGCATTCCCTCTAGTCTGCCTGCTCCTAAGTGTTTCAGAGACAAAAATGTCAATTTGAATCTGTGTGTTTGTTTCTGTTTTTTTTTCTTTCAACAAGATCTGAACATTTTAATTTAAAGTTAACTAATCACAATTCCATATTGTTTTTAGGATTATTTAACTAATAATGTCCCTCACAGCAATGGGGGGGAGGGAAGCTCAGGTCAAACATCTTTTATCAGGTAAAACTGGCTCAACAGAAGGTAATTACACCTGCCCGTCCCTTCCCTCCCCGGCTTGTATTATTTTGTAGTATTTCACAGTATTTCCCAGTTGTATTTACAGCAAGTACCGCTAATTTTCCTTTTTAGAGAGTGATACGAAATCTTTTTCTACATAACAATTTTAACTCAGTTAAGAAATATAAGTAGCAACACAATGTCAACATGGGTATAGTAGTTCTGGAATGTCTGAAGTTAAGCAAAGATTGTCTTGGCTTTCCATGTGTGCAATGTCCAAATTCACCTGTGGGTAAGGCCATCAGGAGCCACATGATGCCATTACTACTGGATGACATTTCCATTTTTTACCCCAACAGAGACAAATGACCCTGACCTACTTCAGTGGAACTTGAGAATGTCCGGATTTGAAGGTGTTTTGGGATCAATGAAACATACCAGAGATATTTGGTTATTCTTCCTCCCTAAAACGAGCGTAATGAACTTTGAAGCTTTGATGCTAATTTAGATCCTGATTACATATCGCTAAGTCTTAAATTTGGCTTCATTAATTGTAACACTGGCAGCTGCTTTGCCGCATATTGCGTATTAAACCGCAGGCGGCCTGACAACAGATATTGGAGGAACGGGAATTTTAAAAACCAGCTTAATGAATCGTTGCCCTTTAAGAATTTGAGTGAAGATTAACCCCTGGGGGCTTTTGCAGACTAGAGCCTCACCAGTGATCTTCCAGAAGGAACATTTTGTAGGCTAACAGTTTTGTTTGGGATGACAACTCAATTTGTGATGTTTTGCTGACAATTTAGATTATGCATACAAGCCCTATGAGGAATAGCACTAACAACATTTGTAAAGCAAAAATAATTACAATTATTAAAAACCTGAACTTTGCTGCCAAAGGGAAAACTTAATTCATGAGAACATAGCAATTAGCTTTCTGTCCCCACCCGACACCCCCCCCCCACCCTTGCCCAGCCGGAAAAAGCTCTATCCTAAAACTAACCCCAAATTTCTATTGAAAAGAAATAGGTTTGAGGAGTTCATCAAGGCTTTGCAGCTGGAGGTTTAAAAAATCCCACTTTGCGAAAATATCTGACAATGAAGGGCACGGACACTAAGGTGATGCTGATTCGCACAGGAGCAAACAGCTTGTGGATGGCGTAGGCCACGACGAAGGTACTTGTGCCCGCTGCCATTTTTGACTGCACCAGTGACTCTTTAAATCCGAGTTTGAGCAGGATTGCAGACATGTCCACGCCACTGCAGAAAGAGACCCCCCCCCCGACACACAAAACAAACACAAGGGGTTAAATTAGACGATCGATTTGGCTCTAAGATTTAAAGTATTTAAAAAACATGCCAGAAGCAGTTAGACGAATACCCATTCATAGGAAAAATGTTCTCATTCTCAAAGAATCCTACATGACCGTAAAAAAGGTTTGTTTCCGCCAGAGATCTTACCTTGAAACCACCATGTAAAATATGCCCAAGGAGATCAGTGAGATTCCTATGTGCAGCGACACGCCGACGGCACCATACTCTTGAAAAATCTTTCTCAGCTGCTGTGACTTGCTTTGCTTTTCCTCCTCCAAGCCGCTGACAGGCGGGGCTGGTGTCGCAGTGATTTTGCTGGGGTCCTGTGCACAAACAAGGAGGGGAGACATTCTGCGGCAGCAGCAAGGGTGTTAGCGGCTGTATCATGTCTCGAGGTGTTTCACTCTCCCTCCTGCCCAGCGAGGGACCAGTTAGTCCCCGCCTCCTCGGTCAGCTGAGGCTAATGCCCACTTCGTCACTGAACATACTGAAAGGCTGGGCACCGGGTATCATCAGCAGAATGATGGCCCCCAAGATCTCCGGGCCCTAATCCCCAAAACCTGTGACCATGTCACCTTACATGACAAAGGGATTTGGAGATGTGATTAAGTGAGATATCTTGAGATAGGCAGAACATCACAGATTTTCTGAGCAGGACCGAGGTAATCACAAGAGTCCTTATCAGTGAAGAGAGGGAGGCAGGAGGTCAGGGACGACGTGAGCACAGAAGAGGGTCAGAGATCTGAGGAAGGGGCCATGGGCCAATGAGTGCATGTAGCCTCTAGATGCTGGAAAAGTCAGGAAATGGATTCTCCCTCAGAACTTCCAGAAGAAACCATCCCCGCCCACACCTTGAATTTAGCCCCGTGAAACCTGTTTTGGACTTCTGGCCTCCAGGCCTGTAAGGTAATAAGTGTGTGTTGTTTGAAGCCACTGGATTTCCAGGAAGCTGTTAGAGCACTGCCAGTAACTAAAGCCTGCAGGCTCACACGCTTGGGGACACCGATGGTGCTTTATTGGGCACTGCCTCTCAGCCAGGGAGCACTCAGGTGCTTCTCTCCATCTGCTGTCGGCTTCCACCCTCACCACCACCCTCTAGGTAGATACTGTTTTCTTCCCACTTTCCAGAACAGCAACACAGGAGTCAAAGGCTAAAGAATTGGCCCAAAGCCACCAAAATTAGGACCCAGGTCACCAGAGTCCACAGCCTGAGCACATGACAACCATCCTAGACTCTGCAAGACAAGGGCAGTGGGGGCAAAAAAAGAAAAAGAAAAGAAAAAAAGGAGCAGAAACTATAGTATATTTACTAGCAGAATCAAGATTTACCCGGGAGATCTGAGCAGCTACAGGAAGGGCCGATTCCTGGGCCATAAATGCCCCGGCTGGGATTTGCACAGAAATATGCCATGGACTTGGCTTCTCTTAACATTTATCGAGCACCTACAGGGCCTGGAATGTTTGGGAGAAACAAAAAAACCCAACGATGCTGGATTTCTTCTAAAAAAGTCTCCTTCTCAATATGGAGAGTGCCTGAAAAGACTTCTAGAATCCTAATGACCTATCTCAGAGCTCTTCCTGGGAGGAAGTATCTGGGTCAGTGAGCTCCAGTTTCTGCCTTGCAGCACGATGGCTGTTTCTTCATATTTTTAGAGCGGGCTGCACCCGAGTAGCACTTCAAAGGCAAGAAGGTGGAGTATGACGACCCAGACTCCCTGAATAAAAACGAAACAACAGGGGCCCAGAGCAGCCTCTCCAAACCTAGCAAGGTTCCCCGGGGCTGCAGGGGACCTCCCAGCCCTGCTCTGCTTCAGGAGCCCCTGCCTGGTAGGCTGGAGCTCTGACCAAGACTGTGGGGCGGGGTGGGTGGGGAAGCTTGTCTCATGAACTCCCAGGGGGCTCAGGTGCTGCTGGTCCATTTGTATCTATGTCCAGGAGCCCAGCATCTGATTTTGTGCTCTGGGGTGTGGCCTGGGCGCTGGGATTAGTTATCAGCTGCCCAGGGTTGCCAGGTAAACCCCTGCTTACCAATCCTACCCCACCTCGCCAGGCTTTCCCCCACAGCATGTTCTCCAGGGGACCCTTCCCTGGTCCTCAGATGCTCATGCCGTGCAGCCGGCTGGGGACTCCTACCCATAAGCTTTGCTCTTGGAATTCATCTCAATTTTGTTAAATGCTGCTCACCTTCCTGGGAATCAAACGCTAAGGCTACTTTCTGAGTTATGAAAACAGAGACTTAACAGAAGGGGAGGGGCTGTTGAGATCCGATACCGGGTCATGGGTCTCAGAGAGTGCCTTTTTTTTTTTTTAAGTGAGTGAGTGTGCACACGTGGAGGGGAAGGGGCAGAGGAAGAGAGAGAGAATCTCAAGCAGACTCCCCACTGAGCGTGGAGCCCGACCCTGAGATCACGACCTGAGCCAAAGCCAAGAGTCGGACACTTAACCAACTGAGCCACCCAGAAGCAGCCCCTGCCTCCTTTTTTATTTTTGGATTCAAGATTTTTTATCTTTAATCTCTTCACCCAACATGGGGCTCAAATTCACAACCCCAAGATCAAGAGTTGTGGGCTCAACCGACGGAGCCAGCCGGGTGCCCCTCAGAGACTGCATTCTGATGGCCAGTAGTGCAAAACTTCTTTTGAAAGGTTCTGGGGAAACCACCTGTGTCCACAGGTTAGGTCCCCCTCTACTGAGCCCGGTGCTGGGCTTAGCGCTTTAAAGATGTCATTTCATAAAAACCCTCACGGTAACCCCATGATGTGGGCACGTCTGTGGCTCCCACTTTGACAGGTGGGAGACCTAGGGTCAGGGCCAGGGGGCGGGGAGTGGCGAGCTGGCTGGCCTGGACGGGTCACTGCACCGGTCACCGCGAGGCCACACGGCCTCATGTCCCGTAAGAGCCGGACACTCCTAAAGTTCTAGAACACTTTTCCGGGCCTTCAAGGCTTTGGTGGGCAGGAGGAAAACCAGTCAGTCCCCTGGAGGTTGGCCAGCACGTGTGACTTCCCCTTTTCCTCAAAGCTTTCGCCTGTCCCTGCCTCCCTCTGCCTCCCACCAGCCAGAAAGGCCGCTCAGAGCTCAGGTTCTTTCTGATAAACAAGGCCCCACCCGCCTTTGGCTGCCGAGGAAGCAGTGCCGAGGGAGAGCTGCCAGCCGCCAGGCACTGATAGGACAATAATCTACAATCCCCAGTGGAAGTGCCACACAGCGTTCGGAGGCGGAGGAGGGAGAAAGCCCCTTTCATTTCCCACCCTTGACACTTGGCCCGACCAAACTTAATTATGCCCCATCTATCCATTGACCAGAGCCCAGTGGAGCTGTCTCTGTCGAGGGCTCTTTTCTTTATGACCTCTATTTTGACAAAAGGCCTTTTGGCCAAAAAAGAAAACTAAAGAATCAGCCAGACTTCCAGCCACAGAATAACCCTCATCTACTGTGAAACAGTGGGAGGGATGAAATATTCAGACACAACGGACCACTTCCTGGTAGCCAGCAGCAGGCTTCATTGAGAACGTTCTAGAGTTAGAATCTTGGGACAGTTTTCTTCCTTTTGGTACAAGACAAAAGGTAAAAGACATATCTTTAAGCACTGTGAACCAGTCCGTTTTCTTCCTAACCCTGGAAGAGACTGGGTTTTCTTCCTAACCCTGGAGACTGAAGGAGCTAAAATAAAGGAATTTCTGAGGGGGTGGCTTGCAAGAAATGGAAACTTTTCAGACATTCATTTCTTTGTGAAATACAAAGAGATGCTAGGTTATTGAGCACTGCCCTGGGCACATGTAACATGATACACCCCCTAGTGTCTGTACTTAGCCAAAGTGCTTTTACAAATCCTTGTATCCGTGTGTGTGTGTGCGCGCGCGCGCGTGCGTGCATGCAACTGCCTCCCCTCACCCCCCAGCTAAATAGTTATTAAAGTATAAAAGCCTATAGCAGAAAGGGCAGGAAAGTTTGAAGAATAAGGCAAAGATGTTGCTCATGAGTTGCTCACAGTGTTTGGAGTAGTAATACCCGTCCTCATTCATTCAATAAGTAATAATAATACTAAACACAACACTACATTGTATTTATTTTGTACCAAGCACTCTTCTGAGTACTTTGAAAATATTAATTCAGATAATCCTCACAACAACCTTGTGAGATAGGCACTACTGTCATCCTCACCGAACAGAAGAGGATCCTGGAAGCCCAAAGAGGTTGAGTAACTTTCAGAGGGTCACACAGGAATTATCTGTTAGAGGCAGGATCTACACCTACTGGGTCCAAGGCTTTTGCTCTTAACAACTATGCTGTGCTCCTTACTTATTCAGGGATAACGGCTTTATGCGGGGTGCTGCTCTAAGTGTGGGGGACAGAACAATGAGTGAGACAGAACTCTACCCTCAGGGGACCTATGGTCTAGTGCAGGAGGGTAGTGACAATAAACAGAAAAGGAAAGTATCAGGGCTGTTAGACAGGACAAGTGCTATGGAGAAACCACCAAGGAGGGGAGGCAGGCTGGGCTGCTCTGCCAGACATGGCACGAATCGGGTTAAGTGAAAAAGGCAGGATTCTCCTGTGGCTTTACCTCCTTCCTCCCAGGGAGAGTGGAGACCCCGCTACAGGCAGATGTGGGAAGGTCTCTCAGGTACTGAATTAAAATCCTGGCACGTTTGGAGACCCTAGCTGCACTCCCTCCTCCCAATGGCCAAAAACAAGGTGCCTGCAGGTAGCCAGGAACAGCTGACAGGGGAGACCCCTGCACCTGCTCTCAGGCCCCAACGGCAATGTGTTTTCTCAGGGAGATGACACTTTGAGTAATGAGTATCTTTTGTTCTAACATCCTGTTAGGTTCTGATCCCACCTGGATCCTTCCCATCTACCAAACAGCAGGAGAAACAAGCAGAGCTCATGGGGCCCCGTGATCTATACATTTATTGCAACGGTAACATCAATAGCTAACATTAATTTAGAGTGTCCCTGATGCCAGGTTTCCCACTCATGCTCTAAGAAATGTGAGTTATTAATGTCCCATTTTACAGATGAGGAAACTGAAAAACAGAGAAGTGGGGGAATCCAATCAAGGCCACAGAACTACTGAATAGAGGCAGGAATACGGGGAGTCTGAGACTGCACTCGTTACTGCTGTATACACATATCATGCCCACAGATACCCATATTTGCGCATGCTCTCTCACACACACACCTGCCTGTGTCAGGGCCTGGGCTGGGGGGCAAAATTGATGTGGCTGATGGGACAGACAAGCAAGTCAGGAGACCATTGCAGATGATGACTGCAGAAAGGATCCACACCCAGGGGACCGAGGGAGGCCAGTGGAGGCACCCAGGGCATCTCTGGTGGTCAGAAAAGGCTTCCTAGAGGAAGGGATGCAGGGGTAGGGGGGGTGGGTGGTGCTGATCCATGGAGAGTCACCAGGAGACAGCCAGATGTGCGCGGAGGACTCAGGATTTAGAGACAAGATGTGCTGCCCGTTGGATGGCGGAGCAGATGGCAGGAGGCATGGTATGTGCGTGAGTCAAATCCCCACGGAACGTTCATTCAGGAAGCTCCACGGGTATTGTGCTCAGGCCTGCTTCAGCTCATGGGATTGTCCCCCAAACTCTTGTTGGGAAGCTGCTCGCTGTAGCCCTTTGAAAGGTCAGCAAACAGGCTCAGAGCCTTCAGCCGACTTGGGGTGAGGTCACAGGGCTAGTGAGTGGAAGCGCAGGGATCCCAA
>JAQQSY010007800.1:0-10243 GCA_028646535.1 Procyon lotor | reverse complement strand
TTGGTAGGGAGGGCACAGAATCTGTGGGTGGCGTTGGGTCCTCTTGATGTTTCAGCAGTAGGACGTCCTCCAGTCCACAGACGGGGGCGTGTTTCCCTCTGTCCATGTCTCCCATTCCTTTCAGCAGTGTCCGGTGGTGTTTGCTGTGCAGGCTTTCCCCCTCCTTGGTTAAGTTAATTCCTACATATTTTATTTTTTGCTCTGCTCAACACAGGTGGTTAAAGTGGGTGCATGTTCCTGATTTTAGAGGAAAAACTTTCAGTCTTTCACTGAGTGTGATGTTTGCAGTGGGTTTTTCATATGTGGCCGTTTCCTTCTATTCCTGTTTTGTTGAATGTTTTTTATCATGAAAATGTGTGTTGCGTTTTGTCGGATGCTTTTTCTGCATCAGTTGAGATGATCATGTGGGTTTTTTCCTCATTGTGTTGATGTGCATATTACCGTGATCGATTTTCGTGTTTTGACTATGTCCCACCTAGAAGGAGTGGAATCCTTCTACTGTCCTAAGTGCCGTTTGCTCCATATTTTGTTGAGGATTCTATCCCACTGTTCAGAACGCATCCTGACCTATAGTATCTTTGTCTGGCTTGGGTACCGGGTTATGCTGGAATGAAGTAGGAGATGTTTCCTATACTGTAGTGTGTAGGGAAAGTTTGGGAAGGATTGCCATTAGTCCTTGTTTAACTATATGCTAGAATTTATTACAGTAGCTAGCAAATCTGGGGCTCTTTTTTTTACTAAGAAACTTTTACTAGTCATTCAATATGCTTAAATTTCTTTGAGTTAGTTTTGGTAAGTTTTATTCATCTGGGAATTTGTCCATTATCTAGTTTCTTCAGTTTTCGAATATGGAATAGTTGATAGTGCTTTTTAAAATCCTTCATGTTTTTGTAGAATCAGTTGTAAGGTCCCCACTTTCATTTCTGATTTATCTGTAAATTTACAGATTTTACATTTCTGTAATTTGAGTCCTCTTAGTCCATCTAGGTAAAAGACTGAAAAGATCAGTAAAATTGACCAAAAAACCAACACTGGATTTCAGATTTTTCTCCCTTGGTTTTATACTATTTCATTTATCTCTGCAGCAATCTTTAGTGTTTCACAACTCAGAGGTGTTGGCTAGTGTTCTTTTGCTTCGCAGGGCAGGGCTCCCCGGAGCATTTCTTGCAGGGTAGGTCACAAATTCCCTCAGCTTTGGCGTATCTGGGAATTTTAAAATTTATCTGTCATGTTTAGAAGGACAATTCTGGTGAATACAGGATTCTGCATCAACGGGACCTGTCTTCTGGCTTCCAGGATTCTCTTCTAACCTGGGCTTTTGAAAGTTTGGAGATAACGTGTCTTGATGTGTGTCTCATTGACTGACTTGGAATTCCTTGAGCTTCATGGGTACTTAGGAGTTTTAGCCGTTACCTCCTCATACACTCTCTCCTTCTGTGACAGTCCGAGAACATGTATCTTCGACACTGGACAGTGTCCCCCAGTCCCTCAGGTTCTGCTCACTTCTGCCCAGATTTATCTTTAGAGAATCAATGTTTTAGTTAATGGACTTTTCAGCTCCAGGTTTTCTTTTTAATGGTATTTCCATTTTGTTCACACATCATTAACTTTCAGCATCTTTAAGATAGCTGTTAAAGTCTCTAATATCTCTGCTATTTAGGCCCTTTTCAGGGACAGTTTTTTTTCTTTGTTACCATTTCTTGGTATACCTTCATTTTCTTGTTGTTGAGACTGAACACTAGACATGTGAATCTAGTTACCTGGTAGCTCTAGAACTCATTTTCTCCCCCTTTTCAGGTTTTCTGGTTTAGTTGTAGGCTGTCTTTGGGCTGACAGTCAGTCTGAGGCCTAACCCGAAGGACTTGTCAGGTCCTTCCTGAGCTGCTTAGATGCAGCTAGTTGTGCACAGACACAGCTGCCACCGTGCAGCTGGAGGTGGGAGGCACTTGCTGCTGTGCTGAGAGCCCAAATGGGACAGAATTTACTGCCCCAACTTCCCCGAGAAGTCGAAAGCCTTCAGTAGACTCCAGAGCTCCAAAATAGATTCTAGCGATGCAGTTGTTGTCCACGCGGGGAGAGACGTGTGGTGCTTCCTGCCCTGTCGTCTTTCCGGAATCCTCTCTCTCCGTCTCGATTTGTACGCTGATGGGAGTGAGCCTTGGAGGTGAGGAGTTCACGTGCCGGGGATGGACTGGACTCCATGGACCCACTGTCGCCTGCTCCATAGCACACACGGAGCTCCTTGTTGACCGTGGTTGGAGGTCGAGCCCCCCAGATAGGCCCGCCGGTCTAACCAGGGCCCTGCTTTCTCCCCTGCAGTGCTACAACTGTGAGGAAGAGGCTATGTACCACTGCTGCTGGAACACGTCCTACTGCTCCATCAAGTGCCAGCAGGAGCACTGGCACGCGGAGCACAAGCGCACCTGTCGCCGGAAAAGATGAAGGCGGGTCTCCCGGGGCCCCGGGCGGCGCGCATCTTCTCAGACACAGCGGTTTTTGTTTCCAAGAAGCCAAAATTGTTTAGAATTTGCTTCCCATTTTGCACCAGCCTTTAAACACTTTTCGTGAAGAAATTTTGCACAGTAGTTTAAATCTTTTGTTAATGCTCCTCTGGAGTTTTTCAGGGGGTAAAAGTAACATCAGTGGAGGGTATTATTTTAAATGAATTTTAATTGAGAATTTGTTGCATTTTCAGCAAATTTTAAAACATTTTTAGGTTTTACAGAGATTTTAACCTTTAAACAACAGATCTTTAAAAAACAACAGGTGAATACAAGTGAGTTTAACAAAGACACATTTAAAATAGATCTGAATGTAAGAACTACAGAACTGTTTCAGAAATAAAACATACTACCTTGATGTGAAATTTATTTCTTAACCTTGTTGAGCTGGTTTTGTTCAGCTTAATTTACTGTTTAAAGGCATTATCTATTGGTTATGCCAGTGGGTATATGATTGAATTTAGGGAACAGGGTTGACACAGCAGGTGCTAGTCCTGCATATTTTTTCTTAAATATTTCCCAATTGTGTTTTTCATTATTTCTTTTCGATATATAACTTTTATAACAAATTATTAGCTTTGATCTTGTAGTTTAAAATTGCAGGGAACTGGGGTAATCTTTTACTGAGCTGGATCTTAGAGAAAATGAATATTTAAATTTTAAAGTTTGCACATTTCATCTTTGTCCTAACATGAGTGCTTGTAACAAGATAAACAAAAAATAAAAAACCAAAAACTACCTTTTTCCATCCATGAAATTATAGATGAGGCATACAAATTTCTTTAATGCTTCCCTTCCCTCCCCAAGATCATCTGATTGCCTATTATCTGGTGTCACCTCGTATATTGTAAATTAATACTAAAACGAAAGAAAGCACTTACGTTTCACAGAGGCCATTATGTTTGTAGTAATGGGTCATTGCCTACTAATGAGCTCCATCACTGTACACAGAATGAAGAATAATGCATGTTAATTTTCTTGTATTAAAGATGCCGTGATTTGTAAAAAGTCTGTATTTTGCGGAATGTCTGGATTAAGAAGCATTACCAATAGGAATGGATCGATAGTTGAATAATGATTGTTTTTATACATAGATATATAAAATTCAGCCAGGAAAACTTACTTTAAAAAAAAAAAATCTCACCATTTATGTTTTTTCAAAGACTGATCTTAGACCAAGTCAACTTCCCATTTATCATTTAGTTATTTTTAAAGGTTAGAGGAATAATTTGTAAATATTTATTTAGTCCTTTGATATTTATTGAAGCAATTACACACCATAGAAGTGAAAGAATCAGAAGAAAACCTTTTAAAAAGTTTTCTCCAGGTTTGTCAGGGTCACTCTAAAGATGGGAATGCAACTAAGTCTTCTGGAAGACAAGCCTCCATCCAGGCCTGACGCTGTGTGACCGTCAGCGTCGCCAGGGCCCCGGTCTGACGGGGACCTTGTACCTGAGAACACCTACCTTCTCTGATTGTTTTTCAAGTTTTAAGACTTCGATCCACCCCTATGAGAGCAAGTTATTGTGGAAATATTTTTGGTGTAAAATCATTCCAGAGTGTGTACTATTTAACTGATAGCTGCATGAAAGTAAGATTCGTGTTACTTTGGCTTTTCTGTCTCTGTCGACACGGCTGCACATTTCCAAGTTACTACAGTGTGAAAACTGTGTGTTTAAAAAAAAAAAAAAACAAAATTAAAAAAAAGATTGTGGCCTGGTTTTGTAAAAGTTTTAGGTAAAATTACAACTGATTGTTTTAGGAATCATTATTAAAAGTTTTCTGCAAATCATAAAGCTATATCAAGGTGTTGAGCTTAGCCACTATGCACATTGTAATTACTCATTGTGGCTGTCCAGTTCTATGATGCATTCTGGCATTTTGTAAGCTGCTCTGACTAGCAATATAGAGATTCATTTAATGTGTTAACATTGGTTAATAAATGTATTTAAAAAACTGGCTTTAATAAATCGGTTTGCTCGAGGGGAATGGGTGAAACTGGCAAACACAGGCGGGTCCCTGTGCTATAGCTTACCCGTTGGGGACTCCAGCTCTCTGTGGAGGCAGGGTCTTCATCGTTCACTTAAACATTTGAGCTGTTTTTTCTCGGTCCTGAAAAAAGCTGAAAGTGCTTTCATTTTTCTTGAAAAATTTAGGTCCGACTCCAAAGCCCATTTCCTTCACCCTTATGCCAGGTTGAACACTGACCCCATCTTGCATCAAATGCGTCCCATGACACCAATGTCTGTGAAGACCAGCGTCACCCTCCAGACGGTCACACGGTGTGTGGCTTAGCCCTCATCAGTACCTCGGTCCGTGGTTCTCGACTTTGGACGTCAGGATCGCAGAAGAGCTTGTTGGAACATTGCTGGGCCCCACCCCCAGCATCTGTCCTGCACAGCACTTCCCAAGTGTTGGGGACACGGCCATCCTTTCATGAAAAGCCACTATGTTCACAAAATAAGCTGCATAAAATTTTAGTATTTTGCAGATTTCTCGGGCCCAGCTACAGGCTCCCCACACCCCAGAAGAATCCAGGTCCCCTGAGTTAAGAATCCCTGATCCATGGGATCAGGCGGCAAGGCAATGGGGGTCTTGTGACTGTGACCTGAATCAGACCTTCTCAGACTCGTGCACACAGATCACCTGGGAATCCAACTAAAATGCAGAGTCTGACCTGGTACGTCCGGGCTCGGAGGAGCTGGTGGTGTGCCATTTCTCATAATCTTCCGAGTGATGTGGATTCTTTGGGCCGGGGATCACAGCGGAGAGGCAGGGTGCTGAAGGGTTAACCGTGCTGAATAAAAACCACAAAAGGCTGTCAGATGAAAACCTTTCATGGCGGGCACACAGGTAATTTTAAATTTCCTAATAGCCATATTCGAAGGAGCAGTGACATTCAAGGTAAATACATCTTAATCTAATATGTCCAAAATATTTCAATATTTAATATGTCAATTAATGAGATATATTAACATGCTTGTTTTGCACTAAGTCTTCAAACTCCTGTTGACAATTTTAGGCTCTGAGCCATGTCACTCACATGCGGCTGACGACCACCTCGAGAAAGACCTTTGTCCAAACAAGTGGCGCTGCATCCCGGCCTCTCCTGTAGCCGGTATTCCTTATACACACGTGTACTCGAGGGCCTCCTTGATACCCGGCAGCTCACAAAACAATCTGTTTTAGCCAGAATTTGAGCTGAGGGGAGGCTCTTGGTGTGTTTCAGAGTCTGAGGTTTAGCGTGCGCTATTTCAATCAGGAAGCCCTGGAAAGGGATCCTCAGGCCCAGGGATTGCTACGGCCGGGTGAAACCTTCAATCCGGCCCAACTTCTTAATCTCACACTGGAGAGAGAGCTGAGGCCCAGAGCTGCTCCGAGTCGAGACCCATGTTGCTCTCTTATCAGCCCCATGAAGACAGTAGGTGTAGATGGCCTACGACAGGCTTGCAATGGTAACAAATCCCTACCTTCCAGGAACATGGCAGAGTGTAACTGAAGGTGCAGGATGCTAAGGGAGTTCAGAGGACGCTGTAAGCATCGCTAATTTGTTCGCTCATTTAGCAAATATTTGATCTACAGCATCTGTATTAGATGCTGAGTATATCATCACAAGCAGAACAGACATTTCCTGTCCCCATATAGTTTGTGATCTAGAGAGGGCATCAGATACATACAACATTCTTCTACTTACAAACCAGACTTAGGTACAATGAGGAAAAAAACACAAGACAATTGAATATAGAAAAAGCACAAAATTTAGAAGAATTAGGGAAGGCTTACAAATTTATCTATAACCTGAATTTTGAAAGGTGAGCAGGAGATAGCTAGAGAAGAAAGGCATGATGGGAGACCCAATATCGATTTAAGGATGACCCCTTTTTCTCCTACTTTTAGATGCATATTACTTTTAAATCAGGAAGAGTTAGAAAAAACCTCTGCTAAAGAGCTCTACAGGGTTATGGGTCGTGGAGAGTAAGGAGAGATTTGTCGTGGTGAAGGAAGCTGAAGGACAGGAAGAGGGACCCTCATGGCGCCGGAGAAGAGCGAAAGGGTAACGGCTCGGTGACTACAGAAGGGGCTGGTACAAGAAGATCAGAGAACACTGCTCCTGAGAGGTTTGCTAATGAACCTCTGGGAAAGGAAAACATGAGGGAAGTTCTGTTCAGGACAAGAGGAGGAACACGAGACTGACGTCAGCATCGCGGAGGGTAAGATGTTCCACACAAAATCAGATCCTGATCCAGCAACCAAAGTGCCTGTCTGGTAGCCGTGGGATTGGGCAGCACGTGCCCAGGACCCAGAAGACGCTCGTCACCTGTGCATTTGGTGACAGGCAGACACACCTCCCTGTGGGCTGTGGAACCAAGAACCTGCCCCAACCCTTCTTGCCACATTCCCAAAGCACCTGGAGAATGTTGACCTAGGCAGGTACTCACAGAAAACAGCACAGAAATCGGGGACCCTGAAAGCATTCCGGTTTTCCACTTTGTACCTGCAAGGAAAGACTGCACAGGGCTGACTGGTGGCTGCAGGGACCTCTGTGCAGCAGAGCAGTCAGGAGACCCGTCCCAGGGGTCGAGGCTGCAGCTGCAGAACCTGCAGCCCCCGAGTGCGACCTCCGCGGCTGGCGGGAGGAGGGGAGGAGGAGGACAGACTCAGAGAAGCATACTGGACGTATGCAGATGTAGTTCCTGAGGACTGCGCTCAGCAAGAGGTCCACCAGCAGCCTCCACACCTGGTACAGGGCACGCCCAATGCCCCGGAGCAAAACCCACATGACCCGAGGCTCCACAGCAGCTCCTTTGCTCCTGGGTGCAGTGGTCCAAGCAAGATCGGAGATCAGAAAAGAGCCAAGATTGGGGACAAGGTAGAAACCACAAACATTGCACTACCTTCTGGAAAACAGGAGAGGTTTCCAGTAGCCAGTGGAATTTTAAAACCAAAGAAGACAAAGCTTAAGAATTCTGCCATGGGGTAGAGGGAGTTGGGGGGAACTCCTGGGTGGCTCAGGGGGTTAATGCCTCTGCCTTTGGCTCAGGTCATGATCTCAGGATCCTGGGATCGAGCCCCACATCAGGCTCTCTGCTCAGCAGGGAGCCTGCTTCCCCCTCTCTCTCTGCCTGCCTCTCTGCCTCCTTGTGATCTCTCTCTCTGTCAAATAAATAAATAAAATCTTAAAAAAAAAGAATTCTGCCACAGGGAACAAGAAGACTGAAGGTGCCCCCATCCAAAGGCAGAGATGACCCACTTAATAACAGCAACAACTAGAATACTGAAGGCAACTGGCAAAGATTTAAGGAGGTGTCTGCTTGTTCGAATGCAAGAACAATGCAAAAAATACAAGGAACATGAAAAAAAAATCAAGAAAACATCACCGTCAAAAGATAATTCTCTTTTAACCAAGCATAAAAGCATGGAATTTTGCGACCTAGGTAATAAAGAATTAAGAAATAGCTGTTTTGAAGAAACTAAAAGAGCTACAAGAAAACTCAGGAAGACAATTCAATGAAATGAAAAAAAAAAAAAATACAAGTTCAAAATAAGGTATTTACCAAGGAGATAGAAATCATAAAACAAGAACCAAGTAGAAATTGTGGCATTGAAATCTTCACACATGAAATTAAAAATGCAGTAGAGCACATCTTCAGTAGAGCAAACGGAAGAAAGAACGAGTCAGAGGATCAGGGATTCTGAAATAACCCAATTAGTGAAGAACAAAGAAACCAATGAGAAAGACTGAAGAAAACTTATGTGGGGGTGCCTGGGTGGCTCAGTGGGTTAAAGCCTCTGCCTTCAGCTTGGGTCATGATCTCGGGGTCCTGGGATCGAGCCCCACGTCGGGCTCTCTGCTCAGTGGGGAGCCTGCTTCCCCCTCTCTCTCTGCCTGCCTCTCTGCCTACTTGTGATCTCTCTCTCTGTCAAATAAACAAATAAATAAAATCTTTAAAAAAAAAAAACTTATGTGAACTCTGAGATTCAATCAGAAGAACAAATGTTAGAACTGGGGTTCTAGAAGAAGGGAAAAAGGGCAGGAAGTTTATTTGAAGATATGACAGCTGAGAAGGTCCCAAACCCAGAGAGAGAACTGGACATCCAAGTTCATGAAACTAATAGATCACCCTATTACCTCCTTGCAAAAAGAATGTTTTTAGGACATATTATAATGAAACTGTCAAAAACGTAACAAAGAATTATAAAAGCACCTGGGGGAGGGGGGAGATAATAACCCACAAAGGAACCCTAAGTAGGCTCTCAATGGATATCTCGTCATAAACTCTATCGGCCAGAAAGAAGAAAGTGTAATGACATATACAAAGTGTTGAAAGAAAAACTGCCAGCCAAGAATTCTCTATCTGGTGAAGTTACCCTTCAGATATGAAAGAGAAAGATATTCCTGAACAAAAGCAGAGGGAGTTCATCACCACTAGACCTGCCTTACAAGAAATGCTGAAAGGATTTCTTCAAGTTGAAGTGAAAAGACACAACTTATGACATAAAAACACATGAAAATATACTATCGGACTTAAAAAAAAAACCCTTGAATTCTATAATAGGATGGTGTGTTAGCCATTTATAATAAAAGGCTAAAGAAAAAGAATATTAAAACTAATTATGTTTACTATAATTTGTTACCGAATACATAATATAAAAGAGGTAATGACAAAATAAAGGGGAGAATAAAATGTGAAGCTTCTGTAGCTGATCACAGTAGCATCAGCTAAAAGTGGCTGTTTTATCTGAGAGATGTCTTATGTGAGCCTTCTGGTCACCACAAAGCAAGAGCCTACAGTAGATGCTCAAAGGTAAAGAAAAGGAAATATGAGAAATTCACAAATTTACAAAGGTAGGTAAAAACAGTGAAAAATAAACATGGAAGTTTAAAACAACCTGAAGACAGTAAGATGGCACCGGTAAATTCTTACATATCAATAGCAACTCTAAATGTAAACAGATTGAGTTGACAAATCCAAAAGTACAAAGTAACTGGATGGATGAAAACATAAGTCCCAACCACATGCTTCTTAAAAAAAACCAACTTCAGGTTGAAGACACATAGACTCAAAGTGAAGGGATGGAAAATGATATTCCATACAAGTGGAAACCAAAAGAAAGTGGGGATGTGTATACTTTTATCACACAGAAGAGCCTTTTATGCAAAAAAAACGGTCACAAGAGACAATGAAGGTACAGCATACTTTTCCTGATTAAAACTCTTCAGAATGTAGGGCTAGAGGGAACATAGCTCAATATCATAAAGACTACCTATGAAAAGCCCACGGTGAATATCATTCTCTTAAGATCAGGAACATGACAAGGATGCCCACTCTGGTCACTGTTGTTCAAGACAGTACTGAAGTCATAGCATCAGTAGACAACAAGAAATAAAAAGTATTCAAACTGGCAAGAAGTCAAACTCTCTCTTCACAGATGATACATTATGTGGAAAACCCAAAAGACGCCACCCCCAAATTACCAGAACTCATACAGCAATTCAGTAACGTCGCAGAATACAAAAATCAATGCACAGAAATCAGTTGCTTTTCTATACACTAACAATGTTACTGGAGAAAGAGAAATCAGGGAATTGATTCCACTTACAATAGCACCAAAAACCATAAGGTACCTAGTAATCAACCTAACCAAAGAGGTAAAGGATCTATACTCTAGAAACCACAGAACACTTATGAAAGAAATAGAAGAAAACACAAAAAGATCGACAAACGGGCACCTGGCTGGCT